>CANYLF014711519.1:0-11224 GCA_948193215.1 Bocquillonia castaneifolia
TATATATATATATATATATATATATATATATATTGAAACAAATTCAATTGGTCATTAAAATTAACCACAAAGTTATAGAAAATACAATAAATAATTTTAAAATTTCTGGAACAGAAAACACATTTTTCTGAGTTTTAAATAATTTTGCAAGCTTGAAAGCTTCAAAAAAATCATACTAAATACACTAGATATCCAAAAAATTATTTTAAAAAATACCAGAAAATAAAAAAATTGTAAAATATTTATTGGAAAAAATCAACACACAAATCGATATAGCACATGCTCCCACTCGCCAGGGAAAGAATCGGACACTAGGAAAAATACATGTGGCAACAGATCGTAGGTTGGCAGGTGGCCCTAACAGCCACTTGCATATGCGTTGCGTGGGCCCACACTCCACCTTCTAGCCACCATTTCGTCTTGAAAATTTGTTCTTCTTAGGGTTTTCGGGTGTTTTGAACACGTTGTTGAGGTTAGATTTTTGAAATCGGTCTCAAAATACTTGTTTCGAAGAAAACATACACTTTAGGCATTAAAACAACTTTTTAAGAAAAGGATAAGACATCACACCAGTAGAAAAAGTTAAAAAAACTCGTGGTTCATGGTTGATTATCCATTGGACAAAGCTTTTGCATGAAAATACAAAATAAAAAGCCATTAAAACATCATATACAATGTACAAAACATTGTAAAAACCATATAAACATGCCATACATTTATGATTAACATCATGCCATAAAAATTTCAGAAAACACAGATCTGAAAAATAAAAATTATAACACTCTTAAAAAATTTCAGATCTACTAATTTTTTTTTATAAATCATTATAAACTGTTTTATGTCATGACAAAGTAGAACAAATCAAAGCCATGGCTCTAATACCAATGAAGAAATGCGCATATACCCGAACATGCAAATCCAAATATAGAAGATTAGGGCTTCAAATACTAACCTTAAACAAAGCTCAAATTTATCTTTCTAGTAGTGAAATAACGGATCTAGAATTCTACCAAGCCACGAATAATAACGAACAATTATTTAAGCCAAGAATCACCAACAAACGATTTAGCAGGGGATGTGTGGACGGGAGGTATGTCACAACCCTGAATCATTGGCTAAACACCAGGCCAATCCAAGTATTTTAACGACCCTGGGCTGGAACCATTCAAGGCAGGGATAATATTTTCCATAACAGAGCAATGAAGTCACCAACTGAACTCATGGGTCGGGACCATACTTTTCCATATTTTATGATGTCGAATTTCCTAGAGGATGCTAAACGTCATAACCCAGAGATCTGAGCTCGGCATAAGCAAATCCTTTAGTTGTGAACCATACCTTAACGTTTATACTAACATCATACTATCCCCGAATAGGCAGCAATATATATAAGGAAAGCGGTAACACCGAATCGCATGCCGGAAAGCTGTAAATCACATAAGTGAGATAATAAACATGATCAATCATATGCAATATACATACACTCTTAAGAATGGAGGTAAAGAAGAATAGAAAACCTCTAGCGATCCTAAAGAATGGAGGTAACGAAGAATAGAAACCTCTAAGGTGATCTAGTTAATTTCTAACCTAATTAAAGCATACTAAATTAATTTTATCGATCCTAAGTCTAAAACATGCAAGGAGATCCCTTTTAATCATTGATTACCTGATATTGATTATCTTTCCATATTTTAACTGATTTCATACAAATAAAGTAATTAATGGATGATTAATATGGAAACCCTAAATCATACATCTAGCAATCACAGAGAAGTGAAAGCATTGTAAATTAGGTTTAGGGATACAAATAGTTATTAAAGCGTGCTTTATTGCATTTTGGGCCTTCTAGAATCATCTGACCGGGCCAAAACCATTAAAAATCGTCAGAACGGGCTGGGGGACTATTGGGTGCCTTTAGCCAGAGGAGCACTCTTTTGTTTAGAGGTGTGCACCTCTAGGGAGGACCGTGCGCCTCTTCACTGAGGTTTGTGCCTCAGAGGATGGCCGTGCACCTCATGGTTTGGTAGTATGCCTCTTCATCGGTTTTTACTCCTCGATTGATTCCCAGAACGTGAGGAACGAATTTGATCCTGCAAAGCTAGATTCAGAGTGAATCTGGAAAGATTCACAATAGTTTTTAACATAAAATTACCTTTAAGATGACCCTAGAAATATAGATCTAATCCTAAATCCAAGTTTTAGGGCTGAAGAACGCAAACAACGCCTTCATCATGTTCTTGGTGGCTTCAACTGGTTTTGATCCTCATTTCGATGTTCCGACCTCCCATAAATGTTTATAACACCATTAAACATGTAAAACAAAGATTAAACATAGTTAGTGAAGTCAAAATAACAAGAACAATCAAGCATAATGAAGAACATCATAAGAACATTCCAAAACATATCAAGAACAATAAATAAATAAACAAAAAAGGGTTTTGAAAAGTTTATGATTAGCGTGTATGCATGGATTCTGGGAGCTTATCCCGTCAGATTAAGGGGTTATGATCACCATGGATTGAAGAATGCCTTAGAGCTCCGTTAGAACGACTATTGAAAAAGCTTTGAAAAAGCTAGTTTGATCTTCTAAGAATAACTAGAATTGAATTTCTAGCATTCCTAAGAGATCTAACCTTTCAATTCTTCAGAGCGTAGCTAGAGAGCAGGCTCTGAAGATCCTAAAAAGCTAAAAGAACTAGAGAGCAAAGAGAGATTGCCGTTCTAACCGTTATATTCGGTTGAGAAAAGGTGCCTTGAAAGTGAGAATGAGAGCTCTATTTATAGGGGTTAGGTGAGGTAGAATAAGAAAACGAGTTTAATTGAAGAATATTTGATTGGATTTGATTGATTTAATTACTTTCCATAATCTTTAAGATCTAATTTGATTTCATTCTGAAAAAGGAAGCCTTCCAAGTTTATAAAAATCAATTTAAAAATTTTCCAAATCTTTTTAAATCAATGTTTAAATTAGATTTTGTCAAAAATGGAAGGGAAAATCTGTTGGAATCACGTTTGGAGTGCTGGGCAAGTCAGGCTTATCGGGCTCGGGCTTTGAAAATCAAATCCAGCTCGTTTCGAGCATGTTGTTCGGACCTGGACAGGACCCAGAGGAGCATGGCTCAAGGCAGAGGTGTGTGCCTCTACCCTAAATCATGCACCTCATGGACAACGTACATTCCTCATCCTAGAGGCACATGTCTCAAGGATGAGGAGCAAGCCTCATCCAGCCTTGGTCTGGTTCGTTTTGATGGTTTGTGCCCATTATATGATCTCCAGCCCGTTTATGATGTTGTAGCCCGTGCTGAGTTCTGAACCTTACCAGATCGAGGCCTAAACATCAAATCAAGAACAAAACATTAGAACTTGGCCCTTGTTGGCCCCAAGGACGGACCTCAAGGTTCTAATAGTGATTTTGATGATACAAAACATTATGTAATACTAATATGTTTGCTAAGTGCTTTTCTAGGTAATTGATGCAATGCAAACATATGAGAGCTGATGATGAAGATAAGGAGGAAGTAGTGGATAATGTATGAAGTTTGTGAGATATGTCAAAGCTCCTAAGATGTTGAAATTCTTGAGTGTGATGGTGAAGAATGATCATGAGCTTTGATGAGTGCTTAGGTACTTGGATAGGTTCAAGTGTTATCCTAAGAAAACACTTGGGTTAAGGGTTAGCTTAAGCTTGTGAGTGGGCATTAGCATAGGTGGATAGGTTGTTGTAACCCCAAAATACTCATTTTGATGGGTATTTATAGGCTCATAAAGATATATGATCGTTGGCCACATTTTCCATCAATATCCACCTTTTTTGGAGTTGTTTTTTGGTCTGTCAAAGTGCCTGTCATGGGTGCGGAGTGATGGTCGCAGTCGGGGAACTCAAATCTTCAATGTATACTTCAAAATTTGACCGTTGGGGCTTTCTGACCAAAAATCATGTCCGTGCCTTGTCACATAGTCAAGGTTATGAAATCAAAATCGCGGTCATGATTTTGCGACCGCCATAACTTCATGTAGAGAACTCCAAATGCTCTAAAATTTTAATGGTGACATCCTCTACAATTTTGTATCATATAAAAGTTTTCCAGTTCCACCATCTTCATGCCCTAAAAAATCAACACATTTTGGTGCTCCAATATTCCGAGCACTACTTACTCTAACAGCCATATCTCCCCATCTACAACTCCTTTTGAAGTGAATCAAAATCCATATAAAACTAGACTTCCAAGGATACAACTTTATAAAATTTCATGTCAAAATTTCTTCCCTAGAAGTTCTGGCATCATTTTGAACATGCCTCATATGCATAGTCTTCTACATTCAATCCTGAGCATAATTCACTTAAAATCTATAACTCTTAAAATAATGCTCCAAATTGAATTCCAATTTTTGATCTAGAAAGTAGACATCCATAGCTTTCCATCCATATGTAATCTGACCATATATCACCTCAATAGGTGTGTTAAAAGCTACTCAAAAAACTGGCTTAGTGTGCAGTCCTATCATTGGCTTCTTTGGATTTCTTCAAAGCTTGATTTTCCAATCAATCTTAATCATTCCCAAACTCTCCAAATCACATCCTTAGCTTTTAAGATCCAAGCTCTCACCTTTTCCCAAGTGTTTTGATTAGGTTCACACTCAAACCTATCCACATAAGCTAATGCTCACTCACAAGCTTAAGCTAGCCCTTAACCTAAGTGTTTTCTTAGGATAATACTTGAACCTATCCAAGTACATAAGCACTTATCAAAGCTCATGACCATTCTTCACCATCACACTCAAGAATTTCATCATCTTAGGAGCTTTGACATATCTCATAAACTTCATACACTATCAATTACTTCCGCCTTATCTTCATCATCAAATCTCATATGTTTGCATTGCATCAATTACCTAGAAAAGCATTTAGTAAACATATTAGTATTACACAATGTTTTGTATCATCAAAATCACTATTAGAACCTTGAGGTCCTTGGGGCTAACATTCTCCCCTTTTTTGATAATGAAAAAACATTGATGTAAATATCCAAATACTTCTCCCCCCTTTTGGAATCAATCAAGAAGGGTGAAGTAAAGGAGAAATGGAAGATATAAAAACAATTAATGAATAAGATAGAAATGAATGCTTATCTTAGGATACCATATGGTTGTTTCAAAATTACATGTTAGAATCCCAAAAAAAGTTTTCTTTGAGTCGCGGGGGTGATCCACAGATCGCTGGTGCGAAATAGATCCAATAGCCTGTCTTGGAGCTAAAAAATTCCATCTTCAAATCCTGGGTGCGATTTACCAATCACGGGCAAGATTAGTGACTAACCACGGGGGCAGTTCAGGAATCACGGACACGATTAAATGCCACGGGGGCGATTCTCCTCGTCGCAAGGCTGAATTATAAATCACATTCCAATCTTCCAAATTGCTCCTTAAAACTTAACCTACACACTTAGAAAATTAATTATATAGTAAGTAAGAGTTGTTAAACTCAAAACAAAGATGATTGAAGGTCATCAAAGCCAACAATCCTTTTGAGTTTGAAACCCCTATAACCTTAAAGGCATTTAAAAAGGTTTTGAAAACTTGGCTAAATGTGTGTAGTTGATGGAATTGCTACCCCTCAACTTATGCATGAGTTGAAAACACATATAGAAAAAAGCTTTTCACACAAGTTTTAAAAAACTTACCAATTATGCTTAGTTTACCTTTTATGTCAATAGGATAAACAAAGCATAAAAGATAAAAATAAAAGCATAAGAGAGAAAATAAAAACAAGAACTCATCCAATCATTATTTAAAAAAATTAAAAAGCAATAAAATTATGCATGAGATGATGATGATGAGAAATATGAAAGGGAAATGCTTAGCTTGAGTAGTTTGAAAATTTTCCAAATAGCATTTTCTCCCCCTCAACTTGACTTCCCCTCTTTAAGAGTCTTGTTTTCTTTTCCAAGTTGTACTTGAGCATCCATCAACATATTTGAACTTATTTCTTGACCTTTGAGGATGCCAAAAGTACCTATAAGACAAAAAAAAATTATTTGTTCTTTGGTACCCAAATGTACTTGGGTCTTTGGGGGTTAGTCATAGAATAGTCCATTGAAATAGGTTTCAAATGGACTTTCCTTACAAAGCATTGAAAAATATTGTGACCATACCTCATAAAATAATGACGTTGAACTTTAGATGTGTTCATAATTTTTAATTGAGCTTTGCAAGGGGGTTGCATAAGTTCATATTATGAGCACAAGAAGTATTAGAAACATGTTTATGTGATTTGTGAGCCCATGTATGTGTGTACATGAATGCATGCTTATGATTGACTTTAGATGCTCTTGAACCATGAAATTTAGAGCCATTAAGCTTAGGCTTGTCAATCATATGATGCTTAGGCTTTGGTCTTTTGACTTTAGCCTTTTTATCCTTGGAGCAAAGAGCTTTAGGACTAGCATCAAGAGAAAAGGATGGATGAGATGTGGATGGTTTCACCAAAATAGTTGATTTTGAGCTAGATGACTCTCTTTAGCAACCAAGGCCAAATTTAACACATGGTGATCTTTGAGAAATCAATAATTTTTCCAAAGCTTCATTTCTTTTAGAAAATTTGGAAGTAGATGATTTAAGCTCTAAAACTTCATTTTTCAAGAAATTATTTTCCTTTTCTAAGGTCTCCAAAGTAGAGTCTTTAGATTGTGAAACTTTTAAAGACATAGTTAAATCATCATAAGAAGCTTTTAATTTTACAAAATCATTTTGTAAACTTTCAAATTCATTTTTGATTTTCAAAGATTCCTTTTTATAAATTTACATTTTTTGAAAAATAAGTATAGCATTTTTTGGCCAAGGTTTCTTGCCATCTCTTCTTTCATTTGTTAGCACTTTGATCTTGTATATAAGTTTGACAAGTTCCTCTTTCTCTTCATCACTCTCCTCTCATAACATCTTTCAAACATTGAATCAATTTCTTTGTAATTTTTACACATTTTGGTTGTGTCTGGTTAGTTAGAATCTCATGGAAGCTTTCAATTGGGATTGATTGCTTTGGGCTTGAGTGATTAACCATCTTTGTACAAGTGTTAAGCTTGTGTGAGCTTGGGAAATACTTGGTTTGGTTTTGGGATTAGCGAAGTTTGAAAATCCTTGTAAAGGTTGTAGATAGCCTCATAAATCTCTATTGTAAAGGTTAGAGATAGCATTAGAAATCTCTATTGTAAAGGTTGTGAGATAGCCTTAAAAATCTCACTTGTGAAGGTTAGAGATAGCCTTGGAAATCTCTATTGTAATCCTTGGTGGATAGTGCAACCCTAAATTGTGTATTTGGGAGTGGATGTAGGATAAGTTGGGTCCGAACCACTATAAATATTTTGTGTTCTTCTTTTCCTCCCAATCCATTCTTGAAGCAAAATTTTTATTTTCTATTTCACACCAATTCACCACTTCCTCTTGGGTATTTCAACCCTAAAACTCATTTAAGCTCAAAACAACTTCAAAATCAATCAAAATCATTTGAAGAATAATCAAAATCTCCAAATTCATCTCAAAACCTTTCAAATTCATTTTCTGAAAAAACATTCTCAGGAGCTCTTTAGGCGTTCTGTCGGTGTACCATGAGTAACAGAGTTACTCAATCATCATCTGGGCTTTGAGCTACTCCCATCATTCTACATCAAAAAATTAGGTGTCTACAGGATGATTCTATGATTTCTACAGTCTAAATACCCAGAAGATGAACGGGATCTATTTTGTAGAAAGTTTTCTATAGGAGAGAGAATATAGGGTGAAAACTTATTTTCACATGTGACGTTTTTCTGGAGTCATTAACTTGCTCGTTGACTACAGGCTCTTAAGTGTGCTTATATCTAAATTTTTAAAAGATAGGAATTTAGCTTAATTTAATAATCAATTAAATTCTATTTATCAGTAAGATAAATATCAATATCATTAATTATCACTACAAGAAAACACTGTTTCTACAATGGATGTTTGCGATGGATAGGATGGCCGTCACAGAAATCAATGAATTGTGACGATTTCGTTGCAAATTTGTGATCAGAACAAAATTTTTTTTGACTTTTACGACGAACAAGAGCAGTTCGACTCAAAATTTGTCACAAAATTTTGGAGGGAGTGTCGCGCCAAAATATGTCATTCGCGCCATATATTTGCGATGACTATTTAGTGTTTTGTGATGGAAAATAAAATTTTTAGCTCTATGTAGAGTAATTTGAATCACATGTTTGTGACGGGCGTACATAACTCTGTGACGGCCTTATCCATTGTCAAAACATGATATAAACAAAAATATAACCTGCTAGGGTTCCCCACTCTGCAGTCCCCGTGGGCCCCCATCCCCCTATCTCTCTCCACTCCCCCTATCTCTTTTTTCTCTCTCCACTCAGCCTGCACTAGCACCACCACCGTCGGACTCCAACCACCACCAGCACCACCTCTTCACGCCACGCTTGCCATCACCACCAGCCCGAGCTGGAGAAGAAGCAACAGCCCGAGTCGGAGAAGACGCGGCCATCTTCTCCCTCCTTCATCTTCATCGTCGCCGATGACTGAGGTAAGTTATTTTTTATTTTTTTCTGTTTTTTTCATTAAATTTAAATTTTAATTAATGTATATTGGTGAATTAATTAATTTTTTAGGTTAATATAATTTATATTCCTTTAAATAAATTCTATTTTTTAAATAATTGTTATTATTTTCCTTTAAAAAATTGTTTTTTTTTAAAAAAATTAAATGTTAAATTGAATTTAATTAATTTTAGGTTACTTGAAACTGATTTTGTTTTAGGTTAAGTAGAATTAGGAGATTTTTATTTATGCAAAAAATAATAAGTACGGTAAAAAAATAGAATTAAATTATAGTTTGTAATAATTTTTTAGCATTCTGCTTTTTAAAAAAAATTGAATTTCTTAATTAAAAAATTAAGAATAGTCTATTTTTAGGTTGAATTTAGACAATTAAAATTAATTTGTTAGGTTGATTAGAAATTTCATTTAGATAAAAATTAAATTTATAGGTTGAGTTAATAATAATTTATGTACGTTGAATTTAGAAAATTAAAATTAATTTGTTAGGTTGGATTTAGATTGAATTAATGAAATTAATTATTTTCTTATAATAAAAAATTATGTTTTTTTAAAAAAAACTTAAATGTTCAGAATATTAAGGTTTTAAAAGAAATAAGTTTTATTGAATAATAATAGATAATAATAATTTTGGTTTATTAAAATTTTAAAAATTGTAATAATATGCTCTAATTAATTGAATAATAATAAATAGTGTGTGTTAGGTTAATTTGTTGTATAATATTTGTTGTATAATAATTGAATTATATAGTTTTAGAATATATATATATATATGTATATATATATATATATATATATATATATATATATATATATATATATATATATATGTATATAATAGTTTAAATTTTGAATTTTTTTTGTAATTGTATTTTAATGTAAGTAAAATTTAATATAAATTCTAAACTTAAAATATTACTTGAATACCTTAAATTATTTTTATGTTTCTTTGTAAATTAAGTAAATTAAATAAGTCCCAATAAAAAAAGTAAATTAAATAAGTTTTTAATAAATGAAATATTTTGAATAGGTTTTTGATTGATAATTCTTTGGTGTTTGGATTTTGAAGATTTTTATCTTTTACTTGGACTCGAGCAAGTAAGTCCTCTAATTTTTTTATTATTTATGCAACATGTTGGAATTTATGAATATTAATTAAATGCTTGTTTGTGGATTTATATAGTATATATTTATGCACGTTTAGTTAGATTAGGGTTGTTTATGCATGTGCTGCTAGATTTAGGATTGTGATATTGATATATTATATATTTATGGGTGTGTTGTTAAATTTAGGTTGGTTAATATGCATGTGCTGTTAGATTTAGGTTGGATAATATTCATGTGCTAATAAATTTAGGTTGGATAATATGCATGTGTTGTTAGATTTAGGTTGGTTAATATATATGCATATGCTGTTAGATTTAGGTTGGTTAATATGCATACGCTGCTAGATTAGGTTTGTGAGATTTGTGATGATTGAGTCTGGGTAATTTTTGGTAAGCGCAGTGTTGTGAGAAAGCATAGAAGTGTATTTTTTTGCAAGAATGGCCCCGTATTTTGGGGAGATACCTCTATATAGAGGTGACTTTGCCAAAATTTTGGTAGATTTTACGTTAGATTTAAAATAGGTTAAAGATTATAGATGACACAAAAAAAATTGAAATAAATTCATATTTTGATTGCATCCTCCTTGCATCGAAAATTTTGAACTCCAAAATATATAAACTTTAAATTAATTATAAAATTTTATTGAAACTTTGATATATTCGGTCGCATCTTCCTTGCAATGAATGAATAAAGTTAATTAAATTGTTAATCCGATTCGTGTGCATCTTCCTTGCACCGATTGAATAAATTACTCAGTTTGCATCATCCTTGCAACTGAGTTCGCTATATTTCAGTAAATATTGTAAATCTAAATCGATTGCATTGTAAATGCGGTGATTGATAATGTAATTCAATCTAATTAAGTAAAATTGTATAACAAACTTTGAAGTTAAAGTTAAAATGAGTGTTACTGATCGTTTAAACTCGATCATGTAGTGAAACAGTAGAATTCTCGGCCAGTATCCTTAGATGAAATTCTAGGATATTGGATTTTCCCACTGGATAGTTTGTGAAATTGACACTTATTTAATTTATCATGATTCAAATATATGAGAACGGTTATAATTTCGGGTGCCTTATAATGGTTAGTTGTTCTCCAGATGCATATTTTTATATATGTCGAGTAATGTTTGAATCATTTATTTGATTCTATACATTATTTCGCATATATTATCAATTGTGCATCTGGAGAACCATGCTAGAAGGCTGCCCAATATTCTTTTTTTTTCATATATCGTGATAAGTTATAGATGTTAATTTCACAAACGAGATAGGGCCAAAACCTTTTGAGTGCTTGCTTTAATAAGCAGGTAGGTGGAGTTTTTAGGACGCATTGCATATATCAACCCAAAAATTAATGTGAATTGAATATGATTTACGTTCTTTAAATGATTTATGCGAATTGAATATATATATATAGATGTTAATTTCACAAACGAGATAGGGCCAAAACCTTTTGAGTGCTTGCTTTAATAAGCAGGTAGGTGGAGTTTTTAGGATGCATTGCATATATCAACCCAAAAATT
>CANYLF014713200.1:0-14512 GCA_948193215.1 Bocquillonia castaneifolia
AACAAGAAAAAGTATAATTAAATAGTGAATCAAAACATTAATAATTAAATTACCCCCTACTAGACTAAATCCTTCACTCTAATAGAAAAAATTAGTTATTGAACATAATTAAAATCATCAAACAAATAATTAAAACCAACAAATAAATAATAAACATGATAAAAAATAATAAAAATATATTAAAGTAGAATCAACGTAGTCTCAATTGTTGAATACAAGCTTCAATTCTTCACCAATTATGGAGAAATCACCTTAAAACCAAGAAATTCTAAGAAAACCAAAATTGAACTCTAAAGAAAATAAAATAAAAATCAACAAAAAAGCTCCCTAATTATTAAAAACAATAGTATATATAGTGTAATACTTTTAAAGCCCTAAAAATACCCTGGGAACCACTCAAAATCGGATCAAAATACCCCAAAATCACCCAAAAACCAAAAAAAATCGACAAAAATCATGCGAACCGGACCGCTAGGTTTGGTCCGATTTAGATCCAGTTTACTCCTTTTGCTTTGCGCTTCTCCTTGCTTCTTGGTGAACTAGACCTGGCTGGTCCGGTTGAGGTCTGGTCCTGGTTTGGTTTGCTCCTGATCTCCACGGGCAAAAATGCTGGTTGAATCGGACCAGCCTAATTTTGAACCAGAGCAAATTTGCTCCACGATTTGGTCCGGTTCAAACTTAAATTGGCCTATTCGACCTCGATTTGACTCCGAATTCATCCTGGTTCGATCTCATGCATTCCTAACACTACAAATTTATAAAATATGACAAAATAAGTGATAAAACCACTCAAATTAGGAAGAAATTGAATTAAAAACCCATAAATTCGCCCACACTTAAACTTTTGCTTGTCTCGAAGCAAAATTAATGAACACTTAAATCATCAAATTGAATCCCATAATATTGCACTTCAAAGCTATCATTAAAATAATTATTACCCTACTCATAACAATTCAAACTACTCAATACAAAGGTAATATTAAATTTCAAGTTTGCTAAACCAAATTCAAGTTAAACTAATCAAATCGTAATTCCAATTAAAGCACAGCAACCCAACACTCTTACGATCTCACAATCACTCTCTTGTGTTTAGGGTTAAGTGTTTACTCTCAATCATTACAGGGAAGAATTCAAGCATAAGCTTGCCTTTTAATCAAAAGTCCTCCACCTAAAATATTGGAAACACAAAGCAAAAGGTCTTTGAATTTGTTGAAATGTGGCTCACGTAAGATAGAATTTAGAAAAGAACGGGAACGAATTAGGCTAAGGAAAATGCACTTAATCAAAACAAGAACAATTAATTTGTGAAGTAAAAATATATAGCTTAAACCCTTGAGTAATTCTCACAACTTAACTCATTTTTGCCAAATCAGCCCATGCACAAATTATTAAGTTCTTTGAACTTATTCACTTATACTTTGTACTTGCATCTTCATTCAACTTCACAACAATTTCTTTTCTTTTTTTTTCATATCAATTCCTTTTCACCATTTTTTTTTCAACCACCATTTTCAAACTAAGATGCTTGGCAAAATTAATCAAGGAACACTTAAGAATTCTCAAAATTACTTCACAAATCAAATTATTTTACAAATTAAACACATAAGTGCACTTCAAAGGTAGGAACAAGAGAAAATGAAAAAATTGGCTAAATAAGCTCAAAATTGTTGTAATTCAAATATTCAACAAGAAAAAGGAAATCAAGGCTCAACTTGGCTTACTAATGGATATTATGGTAGGTTATTTGGCCAAAAGTTAATCCTAAATTGCTCTCATCACTTTCATATTTCCAATAAATAATGTGGATTCTAATTGCATACCAAAGCAAGTTCTAATAAATTCTCACCAAGTAAGAACTCTCAACAACAAAATAAGAGCATAAAAATAGAAAATTTGGTTCAAAAGCTCACATGGATAAGAACAATGTTGAGAATTGGTATTTAAATTGGAACTAACAAAAAATTAATGTCATTTTGAAAACTTGGAATTGAAAGCTTAAAAATTAATACTCACTTTGAATCAAGTAATTCTCCAAAATTATAAAAAAGTAATAATCATTATAAATCAAGCACAAATTACAATAATTTTGGAAAGTCAACTTAATTAAATAAGTATCAATTTAATTATGCTTAACAACAAACATAGCACAAGATAACACAAAATATCATATTAAGCATGAAATAGAAAGTTTAACACAAATTTTTGAATATAGCCAAATATTCCCTCCCCTACACTTAATTGAAACATTATCATCAATGTTGAGACATATTACCATAAAAGTTAAAGGTAGAGGAAACTTTCCTGAAATAGCCAATCCTTAATCGAGCAAAGAGTCTATTCCAGTACATAAACAAAACTAGAAAAAAAAAACAAAAGAAAAGTTCCGTAAAAGCAGCAAAAGATGATAACTTTTCAAAAAAAATTAAGGAAAAATAAAAGTAAAAGAAAGATAACACCGCTTAATCAGAAGGCGATGGAGGATGTAAACGTGCCTTCAAACCAATAACATGCTCACGTAAGTGTGTCAACTCGCACATGACCTGATCATGACGAGTAACAACATCCCACTCCATAGTACGATAAACACGCAAAATACGATGGAAAAGCACAAGAGATCGTGTATGTAGCCTAAGAGGTGCAATAGGCTGGTCGGCAATTGGCAGACCAGGCGGTGGTAAAATAGCAGAATCCCCCAAAACTGAAGCACCAGCAGTAGTATCCTTAGTTCACTCTTTGTAAAGCTGAGCACTTTCATAAGATTCACAATGAATTTCATCCAATTTGGCTAAATTGAACAACCTTTTTTCGCCAGTCGTTTTTAAATCAAAATTCAACTTCTTGATGGCCCAAAGTGCACGATGTTCTAATTCAATAGGCAAATGATATGGTTTCCTATAAACAGGGCGATAGGGAGACATACCAGTTGGGGTTTTGAAAGTGGTGCGATATGCCCACAAAGCATCATCAAAATTGATAGACCAATCCTTGCGCGAAGAATTAACCGTCTTTTACAAGATTTGCTTAATTTCCCTACTCGAAACCTCAACTTGACCACTAGTTTGGGATGATAAGGAGTCCTCATCTTGAACTTACATCCATATTTCTCCAACAAGGATCTAAATTAATGATTTTGAAAATGGACTCCATTATCACTCAAAATCACCGTAGGAACTCCAAACCTCAAAAAGATGTGTTTCTTAACAAATTTCACAACATCTTTACCCTTGTTGGTAGGAAGAGCAATGGCTTCCACCCACTTAGAGACATAATCAATTGCCACAAGAATGTATTGGTTTCCAAAACAGGATGGAAACGGACCTATGAAATTAAGTCCCCAAACATCAAATATTTCAACCTCTGAGATCGGCTTTTTCAACATCTTATTCCTTTTTCCAATATTACCAATTTGTTGGCATTGGTCACAAATAGTAACAAAAGCTCTTGTGTCCTAGAACATGGTCGGCCAATAGAATCCACATTGTAAACTCTTGGCAACCATGCGTTCCGCACTGTGATGACCACCGGCTGGTTCCAAATGGCAATGCTGGATGATGCTTAGAACTTCCACTTCTAGAACACAACGTCAAATAATACCATCCGAACATCTTTTGAATAGCAAAGGATCATCCCACAAGAAATCTTTCAAAGAAGCGAAGAAACGCTTCTTTTACTACGAAGAGTAATAATGAGGCAAGGTCTTAGAACAAAGATAATTAACAATTTCAGCATACCAAGGTCAATCAACCTTATTCACATTCCATAAAGACTCATCAAGAAATAATTCATTAATAGGTAAAGTTACTTCCCTTTCCTAATGCATTCATTACAAGTGATCAGCCACCGTATTCTCAATTCCCTTATTGTCCTTGATTTCCAGGTCAAATTCTTATAGTTAAAGGATCCGTCGAATCAATCTCAACTTTTCATCCTTCTTTGCCATTAAATATTTCAATGTCGAGTTATCGGTAAGACCAAAATTTATCAAAAGCATAGTCAATAGCTAATAATTCCTTTTCGATAGTTGTATAATTAATTTGAGCATCATTAAGCAATTTACTAGCATAATAAATAACATGCAACTTCCTTTCTTTACGCTGCTCCAATACGGCACCAATGACGTAATCACTTGCATCACACATCCAATCAGGTGAAGTGATGATAAATATGGAAAACAGATCCTTCTTCAATGTTTCAAAACCCTTGTCGCAATCCTCATCCATTTTGAAAGGAACATCCTTTCCTAATAAGGCACACAAGGGTCGGGTAATTTTAGAAAAATCCTTGATGAACTTTCTACAAAAATCCACATGACCAGGGAAACTTCTAATGTCCTTCACTGAAGTAGGGATAGAAGGCTTTTCAATAGCTTCAATCTTTACTCTATCTACCTCAATCCCCTTTTCAGAAATTTTGTGCCCTAATACAATGCCTTCACGAACCATGAAGTGGCAATTCTTCTAATTCAAAGCTAGATTAGCTTCCTCACACCTTGCAAAGACACGATCCAAATTTTCCAAATATGCATCAAAGGAATTACCAAAGACACTAAAGTCATTGATAACCGGTTGTTATTCTTGCTTATTTATTGATTTTAAGTCCAATTTCTTCACCTATTGAGTTGATTTCACACTTATTTGTTCATATTTTATTGTTTTTTAGTGTTAGGAGCATATGGAGTAGAATTAGAGTGAATTTGGAGTTGAAACGGTCACAAAAATTTAAAAATTTCACATGGCTAGCACTTGGCCAACACCTAGCCAGCACCTGGCCAGCACCTGGCCAGTTCTAGCTGAATTTCAGAGGACACATAATAATTTTCTGAGGCTGGCCGACACCTGGCCGGCAGCACCTAGAGAACTTCCAAAATTTTGTGGTTGGCCGGTAGCTGACCCGCAGCGATGCCCCAGCCTACCAGCCTTGAAAAAACATAGGATTTCTTCTATTCTTAGGGTTTTTTGGGTATTTTTGATATGCACTATATATATAACTCTATTAGACTTATTTTGGGAACTACGTCGCATTTGTTTTAAGTTATTTAAGGGAGAAAACTCCTAGAAACACTCTTTTCTGAAGATCAAAGGTGGATTTACAAGAGATTTGTGGAGATTCAAGCTTTGTTTGTTCTTCCCAAGGCTAAGTTCTTCTTCCTTTGTATTTATTATGTTTATTTTAGCTTTGTATTGATTGTTATGGATTGTTATTGGGTTTTTACAATGTTTATGAACTAAATCCCCTACTAGAGTGATGGATGTAATCTAGTAGGGGAGTAATTCGATTAACGATGTTGAACCTCTATTTTAATATAGTTTTTCATAGTTTATTCATTTAATTCAATTTTCAAGTGCTTCATCAACATATTTCTTAATTAGCCACCTAGATTTATGTTTGTTAGGTTTTATGATTAAATCGATGAATTGCTGTAAACCGAAATTGAAAGTTGAGCTTGTTTAGATGTCAATACAGACACGGCAATTGACCTAAACTTGATTTATAGATTTATTTCATGGATTTGATTGTTTAATCAGTGTGCATCGATAGATTAGCATAGTTGAATGAATCAAAAATGTTTTTCTACCTTGACGGAGGATTAAAACACTTTTTGAAAGTCTTGTTTAAATGAATTTGCATTGTTAATGGAATTGCTCCCTCTAGATGAAATCTTGAACTCTAGTGCTTGTTTTATTGGTTGTTTCTTAATCTTATTGTTATTGCATTTATTTACTTGCTTTCGATTTCTTTGTTTGATTTAGAAGTTTTAAAATGATTCCAAAATCAACTCAAGGGTTTTCGTTTTACTTTCTTGTCAATTGTGCCCATAATCAAAAGATTTCCATGTTTGTCCCTGTGGATTCAACCTCATACTTCGAGTGTATACTACAAATATTCCATACACTTGCGGGTGTTGTCAAGTTTTTGGCACCGTTGCTGAGGACAATAGAGTGTTATTTTTTGATTACGTATTGTATATTTATTCTTTTACTTTTAGTTGCTGAATTTGGGTTCTGTGTTGATATTTCAGGTAGTGCATGGTAACTCAAAATCAATCAAATAAATTTGATTCATTCAAGTTAGAACCTTTGAATCTTGAGATCAAACGCACGTGCCGAGCTAATCATTCAGCAATTCATAGAAAGAAGTTAGCTAGCAAAATCAAACAAGAAGTCGAATTGTGTGAGATGAGTCAACCGAGGAATCCAGGTGATCCACAATTTGGGTTACCATTAAACCCATCTGATGGACATGTTGAAGACATCAATGATGATGATGAGGATTTTATCAACAACAATGATGGAAACAATGGTGCTAACGGTAACAATGGAGGAAATAAAGGTGCTAATAGAGCTGCTAATCCACCCATCAGAGTAGTCGTTGATCCACTACTTCCCATTATTAATGTTGAACATCCTCCATAACAAGATGGGCGGCAACATGGGTTCTTTCCATTGCAAGGAAATCCATTAGTTCCACCAGAAGGGAATGGTGATAATAGGGCCTATCTTCACGATATTCAACACCCTGTTATTAGTGTATCCCCTTCATGCATTGTTTTGAGTGCTGCTGCAAGGAATTATGACTTGAAGACTCTTCAATTCAACATGATTCTACACTTTCATGGTCTACCATCTGAGGATGCATTAGTGTTTATGAGGGAATTCTGCAGCGTCATTACAACTTTCCCTTTGAATGGTGTTCCAAAACTTGAGCTGCGGATGAGATGCATTCCTCTAGCATTGAAGGGTAGAGCCAAAATGATGGTGAACTTTTCCATGAAGCTTGGGATAGATTCCAAAACTATTTTACTCAATGTCCACATCACCAATACCCCACTAATCTTTTGGTGACATTCTTTTATGATGGATTGAGTGATAATGGGCAGAATTTGGTGGACACTCATGTCGGTATTGGTATGGGTGAGAAGAATTATGAGGAGATGTGGGATATCTTTTAGATGCACGCTACTAACTCACAAATGAAAGCTGGTAGGAATAGGAGGAATTGCTCTGGTGATTAGTCATCTTCTGAAGTGCTCAATCATGTGGCTGATCTTACTAAGTATGTGAAAATGTTATTGGCTAGAGAGCTAAGCCAACCTAATCCTCCTATAAATGAAGCTTGCTACTTATGTGGTCAACTTGAGCATGCATTTGCTAATTGCACTTATGATGAAAATCAGAATGGAGAGGAGGCAAACTATGTGGACAATTATGGGAACCGTCAACCTATGAATCATCCATATTCCAATACTTATAATCCAGGATGGCGCAATCACCCCAACTTTGCTTGGAAGGATTCAAATCGGCCTAGTCAACCTGATTAAAGAGCTCCTGGATTCTTACCAAGGCAACTATATCAACCTCCACATCAACAAGTGCCGCCTCAACAACGAGTGCAACAACCTCCTCAACAATAAGCCAAGCCTTCTTTTAAAGATATGGTTCTCAAATATATGGCAAATCAAGACACTATTATGAAGCAACAAGGAGTCATCATTCAAAACCTAGAGCGACAAATCAAACAACTACCTAAGCAATTGTAAGAAAGACCTCAAAGTGCTTTGCCTAGCAATACAGTTGTTAATCCTAAGGAGATGGCGATGACTATTCAATTGAGGAGTGGCAAGGCGTTAGATAAGCCATATACAATAAAGTAAGGTGACAAAGAGGAAGACTTGGCGCCCTCTAAGAAGGATGACAAAGAGCCAAGCGTGCAAGTGGAGAAACCTAAGGAGAATGAGGTGGTTACTACTCTTGTTGTACCACCGGTTCCTTTCCCCCAAAGGCTAAAGAAGAGGAAGGATGAGGAGAACTTCAAAAAATTCTTGGAGATGTTCAAGAAAATTCAAATTAACATTCCATTCACTGAAGCCATTGCTCAAATACCTTCCTATATAAAAAATTTGAAGGAAATTGTGAGTAGGAAGAAAAAGTTGGAGGAAAAAGCTACTATAGCTTTAACTGAAGAATGCAATACCATAATCTAGAATCCTTCTAAGCTACCTACAAAGATGAAAGATCCAGGGAGTTTTACGATTCCATGCAATATTGGTTCTTTTACTATTGATAAGTGTTTGTGTGATTTATGTGTTAGCATTAACTTGATGCCTTTGTCTTTGTTTAGGAATGTAGAGATTGGTGATTTGAAGCTGACAAGGGTGTCATTGCAACTCATGGATAGATCGGTGAAATATCCTGAAGGAATCATTAAGGATGTTTTGGTTAAAGTCGGTAAATTTTACTTTCCCGTTGATTTCTTGGTTATGGATATTGGTGAGAACATAGATGTAACTATTATTCTAGGATGTCCATTTTTAGCTACTGCTGGTGCTTTGATTGATGTGAAAAATGGCAAGTTAACTTTGCAATTAGGTGACGCTAAGTAAGAATTTGATGTTTTGAAAGCTGTTAGACATTTTGATTCCATAGAGGATTTAGATGCTTGTTTTATGGTTGATGTGATTGATCCTTTAATGGAATTGTAATGTGCTAAGGAAATATCTAATGATCATCTAGAAACCTATTTGCAATTGAGTTCTGACACGAAGGATGATGATGAGGAGCTTAAGGCTCAAGCTCAATATCTAGAAGGTCGAGGATTTGTTCGTAGGGAAAGGTTTAAACCTCTTGATCGACCTCCTAAGGAGGATAAACCTACAACACTGTCCAAGCCAGAACTCGCACCTTTGCCCTCTCATTTGAAGTATTTATTTCTAGATAAGGAAGAGACTTTGCCAATCATTGTGTGGTCGGATTTGACAAAGCTTGAGGAGTATAAAGTCATCGAGCTTCTATGGAGGTACCCTAAGGTACTTGCTCGATCTTTGGGGGATATAAGAGGCATCAATCCAGCCTTTTGTACTCATAAAATTCTTATGGAGTTAGATCACAAACCGACCATGCAACCACAAAGACGCCTCAATTCAAACATGAAGGAGGTGGTCAAGGCCGAAGTGATTAAGTTGCTTAATGCCAAAATTATTTGTGCTATTTCCAATAGCAAGTAGGTTAGTCCGGTTCAAGTGGTTCCAAAGAAGGGAGGCATGACGGTGGTTATTAATGAAAAGAATGAGGTGATTGCCATGCGTACAGTCAATGATTGGCGTGTATGTATTGATTATAGGAAGCTCAATTTTACAACTCGCAAGGACCACTTTCCTCTACCATTCATTGATCAAATGCTTGAGCGCGTTGCGGGTTATAAGTTCTATTGCTTCTTGGATGGCTGTTTGGGTTATAATTAAATCCCTATTGACCCGTTAGATTAAGAGAAGACTACATTTACATGTCCTTATGGCACATTTGCATTCTAACACATGGCATTTGGATTATGTAATGTCCCTGTGACTTTTCAAAGGTGCATGATGGCTATCTTCTCTGATATGGTCGAAGACATTATCGAAATCTTCATGGATGACTTTAGTGTCTTTAGCAACTCTTTTGATGCTTGTTTAGTGAATTTGGAGAAGGTTTTAGCTAGATGTGAGGAAGCTAACTTGGCATTGAATTCGAAGAAATGTAATTTCATGATTTGTGAGGGTATAGTCTTGGGGCACAAGATTTCTGAAAAGGAGATTGAGGTTGATTGTGCCAAGATTGAAATAATTGAGAAGCTTCCCATTCCTACATTCATCAAGGATATTAGAAGCTTTCTTGGGCATACGTGTTTCTATAAGAGATTCATTAAGGGTTTCTCTATGATTACTCGTCCTTTGTGTGCCTTATTGGTAAAGATGTTCCTTTCAAGATGGATGATGATTTTGTTAAAGCTTTTGAGAGATTGAAGAAGGAGCTGATTTCGGCACCCATCATTACTTCATCAAATTAGGAGCTACCATTCGAGTTGATGTGTGATGCTCGTGACTACGCTATAGGAGCCATTTTGGGACAATGCAAAGAAGGGAAGTTGCATGTTATTTATTATGCTAGCAAGTTACTTAATAATGCTCAATTAAATTATGCAACTACTGAAAAAGAATTGTTAGCTGTTGTCTTTGCTTTTGATAAATTTTGATCTTATCTTGTAGGTTTTAAAACAACTGTTTTCACTGACCATTCGGCTTTGAAGTATTTACTAGCAAAGAAGGATGCTAATCCATGACTGATTAGATGAATCTTGTTACTACAAGAATTTGATTTGGAAATCAAGGACAAGAAAGGAATAAAGAACATGGTGGTGGATCACTTATCAAGGATGCATTCAGAAAGGGAAGTAATTTTACCCATTAATGAATTATTTCTTGATGAGTCATTATGGAATGTGAATAAGGTTGATTGGCCTTGGTATGCTGATCTTGTCAATTATTTATGTTATAATACCTTGCCTCATGATCACACTTCGCAGCAAAAGAAGCGCTTCTTCGCTTCTTTGAAAGATTTTTTGTGGGATGATCCCTTGTTATTCAAAAGGTGTCCAGATGGCATTATCCGATGTTGTATGCCAGAAGTTGAGGTTCCAAGTGTCATTTAATATTACCATTCTCAACCGACCGGTGGACATCATAGCGTAGAGCGTACGGTCATAAAGATTCTATAATGTGGATTTTATTAGCCAACTATGTTCAAGGATACAAGAGCTTTTGTTGCTACTTGTGATCAATGCCAACGAACGGGTAAGATTGGAAAAAAGCAAGAGCTGCTGCAAAAGCCGATTTTGGAGGTCGAGATTTTTGATGTGTGGGGACTTGATTTCATGGGACCGTTTCCATCTTTGGAAAATAATACATTCTTGTGGCGGTTGATTATGTGCGCAAATGGGTGGAGGCCATTGCTCTTCCTACCAACAAGGGAAAAGATTTAGTGAAATTCGTTAAAAAAACCACATCTTTTCGAGGTTTGGAGTACCTAGAGCAATTTTGAGTGACAATGGAGTTCACTTTCAAAATCATCAATTTTGAGCCTTGTTGGAGAAATGTGGATGCAAATTCAAGAGAGGGACACCGTATCATCCTCAATCTAGTAGGCAAGTCAAAGTTTCAAATAGGGAGATCAAGCAAATCTTGCAAAAGATTGTTAATTCTTCGCGTAAGAATTGGTCATTAAAGCTTGATGATGCCTTGTAGGCATATCGCACTGCATTTAAGACACCAATTGGTATGTCTCCATATCATCTTGTCTATGGCAAAGCATGTCACTTGCCCGTTGAGTCGGAGTATCTTACATTTTGGGCAATCAAGAAGTTGAACTTTGACTTGAAAATGGCGGGTGAAAAGAGGTTATTTGATTTGGCTGAATTGGATGAAATTCGCCGTGAATCCTATAATAGTGCTCGCCTTTACAAGGAGAGAACTAAGGCATGGCATGATAAGAATGTGATTTGGAAAGACTTTCATGTTGGGCAACAAGTTTTGCTATTTAACTCAAGGTATAAGCTCTTTCCAGGGAAATTACGTGGTAGGTGGTCCGAGCCTTTCAAAGTCACAAGGGTGGTGGGAAATGGTTCTATTGAGATTGTTGGTAATGAACAACGTCCGTTTACAGCAAATGGACAACGGTTAAAAGCATACTACGCTGCCCTAACCTTCTTCTCAAGCAATTAAAGTATCCCTACGTCTAGCTCTAGACGTTAAACAAAGCCCTAGTGGGGAGGCTAACCCACACTTTTACTTTTCATGTCTTATATTTATTTTGTTGTATTTTAAATTTCTTTAATTTTGTAGTATAATGTTAGTTAGGTAGTTTATTTGTGTTTTTATTATGTTTATTTTAATTTCGATTTTAGAAAATAAATAAATAAATATTTCAAATTTTTTTATTTTGCCGCAAATTTTTTTTTATTAATAGTGTTGTGTTTTGTTTTATGTTTGTATTCTAAGGACACAAGGATATTTTGGGAATTTTCAGAAAAATCTACAATAAAAGGGAAGTTCCTCACTCTATGTGGATTTGTGTTTTAATTGTTTTCCTAGTGATACAAGGAATTGCTTATTTGATTAGTTGTTTTACTTATTTGATAAGTTAAGCTTTTACTTGCCATACTTGGATTATGTTTTCCTAAAGTTTTAGGATTTGGGGTTTAATGCCTATAAATAGAGCATTAGAGAGCTATATTTTTCATTCTACATAAAAAATTCCTACTCATTATTCTCATTATTTTTTTCCTTGTCATCATGGTTAGAAATGTTTCTTCTCCCTCCTTGCCTAGAACTTTGCATTCTCCATACCCACATGGAAAACCAATGCCTATTCCACCCCATCAACCTCCAACTCGTCCCTATGCTAAAACTTTAGCACAAAGGACTGCCATTAGAGCATGGCATCGCGCTTCCATGAGCTGCATGAAGAGTTTTTAAGCTTAGAAAAGATTGTGGGATTAGAGCGCCATGAGAGGATGCAAGCACACCTTGAGAATACTAAGAGGGAACTTCAAAAATTTGTTAGGAAGCCTAGAGGGCAAACTCCATTGCAAAAGGTGCCTCATAGCAAGCTCATGGTTAAAGGTTTAGGTAAGGAATTTTCTTCACCTTTCATCTCTAATCCCCTTATTGATTTGGAGAATTTCCATAATTATTGGGATACTAGCTCTACCGAGAGTGACCCTAGCGAAACTTCCTCCTACGATGGCAAGACCTTTAATTTTCTCATGGACAAAGCTTTTTCTCAACCATCTCCATTCCCTCTTATTAATCCAAACCATGATGAGGATGATCAATTAAAGCAAGCAAGGAAATTGTTGGCTATGGTTGATAAGATGAAGGATATTTAGGGAGTGACTCGTGAACAAAGGGAAGAGATGGAGAATATACGTTTCAAGACCACTTTGGCTAGAGATAATACATTTAGTAAAGTGACCACAACCTCAAGAGGAGAGTGATGATGCACCTAGCATCCACATTGGGCGCCAGAAGCTTAAAAGGTCAAAGAATGTGAGGCGTTTAAGCAATTTGGTTGAATTTGGGCAATGACGTCATTATTCTACTAATGCCAGGTGTTTTATTGAAGTGGAGATGGATTCCTCCGATTTCAATTAGCAATTCTTCATTCCCTATCCATTTTCTACCAAGCCAATTCATTTTCATCATATTCTTTGGCTTTTATCCTTAGTAGTTTTAAGTTCTTTGTTTTTTTTCATTGTTTTATTTTGTTTTGGTTTATTTTTAATTTTCTTAGTTCCCCAATTTTGTTATCAAGCTTTTAACGTTTAGAATAGGATTTTTGTTGAGCTTGAGGGGATATTAATTTTGAATTTTAAGTTTTGGTTGTTTAGTTGTTTTGATTTTTTTAGTTGTTTATTTTTCTTGTTTAATTCATTCTATCTAGTTGTTTTCCATGTTTTAGTGTTTAATTTGTTTTATTTTTATGTATAAACATCTGGTGTTAATTATGTTTAATGTTGAAAAAAATGGTGAAAAAAATCATCCGGGTCAGACATGTCGATTCGAACTGAACCGGTTCAACCCAAACGGTCCAACCTGCCCCTCTTCCCCTCTTTAATCACGACAGCAGCCCCCCTTCCCCTTCTCTTTATTTTCTTTTCCCCCTCACTTCTTATTGTATGTCTTTGAATATTACCCATAGATTTCTACTTGGGTCCTTAACTTTCGTGCTTATTGGTAGTGTATGCTAACTCGGAATCAATCCAAGAGTATTGATTCTTCTAAGTTAGTAGCGTTAAATCCGGAGATAGAACAAACTTGTCAAGCAAATCATTCCATTTCTCATCGACGAAAGCAAGCTAGAGACATGGCATCTAGTGGAAAAAAACCTGGTGATCCGCAATTTGGTTTACCACGCAACAACTTTAATCGTCCTAAAGGACATGTTGAAGATGTTCACGATGATGACAATGACGACGCAATTCCCAACAACGGTGGCAATAATGGAAACAATGGTAACAATGGAGGAAACAATGGTGGAAATGGAATTGCTAATCCACCAATAGGTGTAGTTGTTGACCCGCGACTTCCCCTTATGAATGTTCATCAACCTCCACTGCAAATGGGGTGACAACATGCATATGTTCCACCCCAAGGATATCCACGACACCTACCACAAGGGAATGGCGATAATAGGGCCTATTTTCACGATATTCAATGCCCTGTTATCAATGCATCTCCCTCTTGCATTGTCCTGAGTGCTGCTGATAGGAATTATGACTTGAAGACTCTCCAATTCAACATGATTCCACACTTTCATGGTTTGCCATCCAAGGATGCATTGGCTTTTATGAGGGAATTTTACAGTGTTATTACCACTTTCCTATTGAATGGAATTCCAGAACTCGAGTTGCGGATGAGGTGCATTACTCTTGCACCAAAAAAAAGAGCCAAGACTTGGTTCACGAACTTGCCTGAGGGTTCTATGCAGACTTGGGATGATATATACAACAACTTCATCACCAAGTATTATTCATAAGGCAAGACTATGGAACTTCTCACCAAAATCTGTACTTTTTGTCAAAATGATGGTGAACTTTTCCATGAAGCTTGGGACAGATTTCAAGGCTGTCTCACTCAATGCCCGCATCACCACTATCCTACTAATTTATTGGTGACATTCTTTTATGATAGCTTATGTGA
>CANYLF014717207.1:0-10472 GCA_948193215.1 Bocquillonia castaneifolia
ACAAACTACAAAAATTCAAATAATACCAACAAAAATTATTATTGTAAAAAAAATTCATAAAAACACAAATTAAACAAACCCAATTATTTTTCATAGGAATTTTATTTTTCCCATCCTATCACTTTAACCAAATTTTCTAACCAAACTACTTAACCAAATTTTCTAACAAAATTTTTTTCATACCCTAAATATATGTACAACAAACTACGACAAAAATTCAAATAATACAAACAAAAATGATTATTTTAAAAAAATTCATAAAAACACAAATTAAACAAACCCAATTTTTCTTCATTTTTTACCTTAAATTCATAAAAACAGAAATTAAATAATAAAAAAACAGAAATTCAATAATGAAAGAGCTATAAACATAAAATTAATCAACAAAATTTAATTAATTAAAACGCATAAATTAATTTCTAAAAAATAACATCAATTATTGTAGGAATTTACACTACATTTTAAAAATTAACAAAAATTAACAAAAAATTGAAATTAATTAATTAATACAAAAAAAATTAAAAAAATAAAAATTACCAAAAATTAATTAATTAAAAATCACAAAATAATTATTAAATACCACATCAATTTTCATACACCTAAACACTAACAAATTATAAATAAAATAAACCCTAAACAACAATATAATAAATAATTAGAGATTTAATTTAAAAAATTTTAAAAATTATAAAAAAATCTAAAAAAATAATCACATTATAAACAAAATAAAAATCTAACATATTTTCCAAGCACCCAAATAATTTACATTATTTTCTATTTTTATCATTTTTTACCTAAAAAAATTAAAAACAAAAAAACAAAATTCTTACCTGGATTGATGATGCTGCGGCCAGCGACGGTTCAGGCAGCCCCTCAAGTTGACGATAACGCCTCCAGCAACACCTCCATAGCAACAGCAGCAAAGGGAACCAATTTGTCCTTTAAAATTATAATAAACCCTAAGTAAAACTAACTAATTAAACCTGATTACTAATTCCTTTTACCTAATTATTTTCTTTTCTTTTCTTTGTTTTCTACTTTTTTTTTTTTTGCAGGTGGGGAAGAAGAAGAGAGGGAGGGAAGAAGAAGAGAGTGGGAATGAAACGACCCAGAACTAATACAATATATTAAGGAATACAATATATAATAATAGTAATTAATCTTAAATTAAAAGTCAATTAAAACTCACTTCAAAAATAATCTTTTTCAAAAACAGGGGGTAACAACGATCGTTGTTGAATGAGCAACAATCGTTGTCAAATGTACAACGATCGTTGTGGATGAACAGTGATCGTTGTTAACATCACGAAAAATGCCCAAAAGTTCCAGCAAGTTACACGAGCTCATAGGAATCAACAACGAGCTCATTGTTAAAACAGCAACGATCGTTGTTAACCTAACAACGATCGTTATTAAGCTAAAAAGCTCAAAACGAAATAATTCCCCAAAAATCATAGTTTTAAAACATAATTTCCGACTTTCCCCTGTAAAAACATACTCCAACAGGCTCAAAATCAATTTATATATATAACAAACTTTTCAAACTTTAAAATACAATAATATTTATATACAAGGGATATTGAAAATTCCATAAACATACAATTGACCGAAAATCAACTTTGTACAAACATTTACTCAAATTTACACATATATAAACATATCAAATAGTTCATTAAGCATACTTGTCAATTACCAACTCAAACCAATTATATACATATAGAGTTTGCAAACCAAATGCATAAAATGCTCAATATCCACTGGCCAACCTGAACTTCTACTCTAATGCACGTAAACTTCTATCTTCAGCCTGAAAAATGATGCCAAGGGGGTGAGCTGGCAACTCAATAAGCATTTAATCAACTAACCAGGCATATATTAAGCCAAACTACTCACACACATAAACATCACATACTTTATATATTAAATATACAATCAAGACCAATCACACTATTTGAACACCTTCCAAGATCAATCAAGACAATCTTCAATCAAGGCAATTCACAACCAAATCATCCTCACAAACCATCAACCAATCTCAAATCACAACAATCAAACCAAATCAAGGTCGGATAACTCAACCTCACATTTCCTCACATTTCATATCTTTTGCTCATATCATTTCACAATTAGGTGGCCACCGACGAGACTATCCGCCCGGCTCAGTCTCGCCATCTCACACATACGGGTAGCTATCCGCCCGGCTCAGCTTTCCCGCACACACATACCACATTCCCCAAGAGTCATCCTTTTCTAATCACATTTGCACATTATTCCATCACAATTTCTCATCATAAATCATCACATCACTTATCATAACCAACTCACAACTTTTCAATTCAATCCATATATCATCAAATTATCATTACACAACTTCGAATCTTAACCAATTAACTTAGTTAACAACTTAATTAATTCATAATTTCACAATTCATACAAAAAAACATAGCAATTAGGCAAATATATTAGTTTCCACTTAACATACACAAGTTTAATCAATTAAATACTTACAAACATGTAGAACACCATTTGGTCTACTAGCCTTCTTTCTCATACTCCTTGCTTTAAGAACTTTCCTAAACAACATAATTCATTCAACAATCAATTCAATGACAAATCCATATCCAAACATGAAATTACTACCCAATATACTCTCCCCTATACATTAATTACATAATTATGCAATACTAAACAAAAACCCCCAATTCTACAAAGCCCTAGAGTAATAAAACTTCCATAATCAACAATTACTTACCTCAATCATCCTCTAAACCTTAATTACTCTATTTGCTAGCTAAAATCTCCCATCTTTTCTTATTTTCTTCAATCAAAAGCTTCACCTCCATTAATGGAGGTTTTTGAGTACAGAAAAGAGAGTTTGAAGACGAGAGGAAGAAGAAGAAAATGGAGGTGGTGGATTTCTCCACTAACCATTTTATTATTATTATTATTATTATTATTATTATTATTATTATTATTATTTAATTATGAGCTACCATCTTGCTCTTCCTTGGCTTGCCACTTGTCTTTTTTTTATTTTATTTTTTTTGTAAGACACTTGTCCCTCTCCTCCTTCATCCTACACTTGCCACATGTCACCCAAATTTTTCTCCACCAAACAACCCTCAAATAAAATACTATCTCCCAATTAATCATTTACACTTATTTCTATTACAATTAGCTCCCTCATCTTTTCTTACAATCTAATCCCTCAACTAATCCAACTCCCATAAACCTTATTACACACAATATATCCTACCACATATTATGCAATGTATTACACAGTATTATGATGCCAAAGTCATACTTATTGAAATGATTTACAAATATAAATGCATAATTAATTATTAATTAATTATGGGCCGTGATAGGGAAGGGGTAAGGAGAAACGCGCCTGATTTATTTCCCAAAATTAGTGACTAAATAAGTTTAGTCGCTATTTAGTCACTATTTTTTTTTTAAATGATGTGGCATACTAGCGACTAAATGCCGACTAATAAATGTAGTCGCTACCCTTAACAATTCAAAACAATTAACTGAATTTTTTTACATATTTTGACTAAATTTTTTGTCGCCATTTAGTCTCCATATCTTTTTCAGTGACTAAATAGCGACTAAATAATATTAGTCGCTACACTTGACAATTTAACACAATTACCTAATTATTTTTCCACATAGAGACTAAATATTTAGTCTCCTATTTGTCACTATTTAGTCACCATTTTTTTGGGGCCAAATGGCACCATTTGTGTGACTAAAATGGTGACTAATTTGTAATAGTCATCAAATTTAGTCTCTATTTAGTCACTATTTTAGTCGCTGAACATCTCCACCTCCTCTCTCCATCATTAGTCACTTTTTAGTTGTTGTTTAGTCGTCAATTAGAGACTAAATTGTTTAGTCATAAAATTTAGTTGTTAATCCGTGTGTTTTTAGTAGTGGACAAAGCAGCAACCTTTCAAATAAACTCAATTTCTCTCTATTATAATACCATTATCATTTTATAAGTAAAAATAAGAGTTAACTGCTAGATGAGGGAACGAAATCAAACCATTGAATTCCCCAAAAATTATATAATTCTATGACTTGGATGTTGTCATAAGAAACTTCAATATTTGAAACAAATTAATGAAGCATTCGAGCCAAAAATATAAATCTACATTAATTTATCCCTAAACAAATGAAACTTAAACCATATTTTTAAAGATCTTTGAGGAATGAAATTTTCCAATATTAGAAATAGTTATGAATAAGTTAGGGCCAGTTTGGTATGCTTAAAAATGATGGGGGAATCGGAATGGAAATGGATGGTTTCCATTCTTGATGTTTGGTTGAGCTAAATTGATGGGGGCATGGGAATGGGATAACCCCCTTGATGGGAATCACCCATTCCCCCTACTCCCTATGGAACGGATTTTTCATTCCCATGGTAATCAAGCTAAACCATTATTAATTGCTTAAATTAATGAAAATTTACATATAATATTTATACGTCATAAATGAAATATATAAAATAATAAAAATTAAAATATTTTAATATTGTAAATAATTAAAAATATTATTATAAAATTCTCATTCCCTTTCCTACTCTTTAGTTAACCAAACAACTTATCAAAATTTTGATTCTCTTTCCCATTCCTCTCCATTCCCATTCCCATTCCGATTTTGATTCTCAAGTTCAAACCAAATGGCCTCTTAGTTAAAAGACTCAAAATGGGTATATTTTCAACTGCAAATTAATGCATACATGCAATAAGTTCAGGACAGTCCATAGAATTTTTTTGCTTTTAATTTTGATGGAAGTCTAGTTTCCTGTAAAGGAAGAAATCAAGATTGACTAATTCATAACAATTGAGGCATGGAACTTGTAAAGTTGGCATCAAAAAACTGAAAATGGTAAAAACTGAAAGCACTCATAGAGAAGGAAAGAAAAATGGAGCAAATCCATAAACTGATTCAACAAAATAACCTACGCCATATGAATAAAAGCAGGGCATGCATGAACCGGAATTTTTGTCTCTTATATATATGATTCAACAAAATCAGCAACAGGAAATGGCGTAAACCCATAAATTGATTCTTCAATTTAATAAGCCGATTCAATGTTTCCATTAAAAAGAAATTATCTTGCAAAAGATTTCATGCCATACATTGCAATTTCAACGGAAATGAGACACAATTCTTTATGACAACTTATATTCTTAACTATATTTCATCGTTTTTGGCAGATATAACAAAAATGATGAACCTCTTGCAGGCATTATGAGTCCTTAAAACAATGTGCAGCAACTAAGTAACTTAATCGCATGCTACAAACACAAATCTAAAGCCTAGAAAGATATGCTTTTGAAAATCAATTACTAAACTACAACTAAAAATTGGCAATGGTTTGCTTCGACAATGAATTACCTCCCTTCCCTTCCCCTTCCTTACCTTCCTCTTATATTACCTTCCCTTCCCCTTATAAACTCCTATCCATGTAGAGTGTAACATAAAATGAAATTTTACATTTTCCTGTGAACCAAAAGACCATTTCCTTTATTGAATTGGGTTGGATTTTTTGATATCAGAAATGGGTTTAGCTTGTCTTCAACATTACAAGGAAGATGAGAGAAAACAAAAGAAAAACAGAGAGGAAACTGAAAGAACAGAGAAGAGTAGTCGTTTTGGGTGCTATGGGTTATTTATAGGAATTAATGAGAGAATGTTCTTTTTCCCTAGGAGTTGAAGGACAAGCCACTAATTATAGTGTTCAAGGAGAAAATTAGAAAATAATTTTTGTAACACCCTCAAGCCTAATTACATGCATTAGTGTTTAATTGGCATCATTAGTATAATTAATTTTTGTTAATTGTAGATTATTAATTTAATTCATGTGCATGAGGGGTGTAATTATTGATAATAATAGTTGTGAGTATGTATATGGTAGTATTTGATTGTTTGGGGATGAATTTGTAAGTTTTCTTTAATTTGGTGTAAAAGTCATACTTTGCTTTTTAATTAACCAATAAGAAAATGTTAAAACATATTAATAAAGGAAAAATGAAATTTTTAAGGGATAAGAAGGGGTTAGTCTTGGAGAGTTAGTGGATTGTGTAGAGAATGGAAAAAGGGAGAAGAGGAAGAGAGAAAAAGAAGATGAAGAGAAGAGGGAAAGAAGGGAATTTTGGGAAGAATTTTATTAATTGGTAAGCTTTTCTTTAATTAATTGTTGTTAATTTATGTTAATTGCTTTGTTTATGAATTTGGGAGTTAGGTTTTGATAGAATTTTTGGGGGTTTTTGATTATAATTGTTTAAACATGTAATTGATGTTTTTAGAAAAGATATTTGAGTAGTAATTGTGTGTTTTGATATTAAATTGTTGATTTAAATGAATAATTATGTTTAGGGATCCAAAGGCAGAGAGGATTGGAGAAAAGAGGATTAATTAATTGGTGTTCTCTATGTTTTGTAAGTAAATAGCTATTAATACTTATTATATGATTTATATTAATACTAATTATTTGATTTAATTGTGTGTTATGATTAATTTGATTACTATTTATGGTGATATTTTAATGATTGATTGAGTAGAAGGGTTATTATGATTGAAGAATGTGGATTGTTTGAATGGTAATTAAATTCTTTGTGTAATGAATGTGATTTGTGATAATTTTGTGAATAAATGGTTAATTGTGATTGTTGGGATGATTGTTATGATTGATTTATCATGAGAATATTTTGGAATGTGATTGATATATGTGAATATGATGAATACTGATAATTGAAAGTGTTGATGTGGTTTGAGAATGTGAAAGGAATGATTGATGAGCAATTGATATGGAAATAATTTGAGAAAAAGAGGAATGAGATGAGATTATTGAGAAATGAGAATGTTGAGAAGAGCTTTTCATTGAAATGAAATGGTTTGATTGTGTGTAGAAATGAGATGGTTGTGATTGGTTGTTGTGATAATGAAATGGTGGTGATTGTTTGTTAGAATGAAATGGTTGTGATTGATTGTTGAGGTGTAATTGTATTTGATTGATTATTTTGATGAGATGGTTGTTGGTTGATTAATTGTGATGAATTGATTGTTGAATTGGGTGATTGATTGATTATTGTGATGAAGTGACTGTTTGGTTGATTGTTGTGATGAATTGGTTGTTGATTGATTGTTTGATTATGTTTGGTTTGGTAATGAGTTTGATTGTCTAAGTGTTTGGTTAGGAATTGGTAACCCAAGTGTTGATATTGAAATGATGCATCATGATAATCCCCTAGAAAAGTGAAAAGGGGAAATGAAATGAATTATAATAAACCCCTAGAAAAGTGAAGAGGGGAATTGAATGAATTATGATAATGAAAAATGTGTGATTATGAAAAAGATGTTGTTATGAAAAAGATGTGATCGGGTTACTGTTCCTTGAACCATTCATTTAGATAGTTTCTCTAATTATCAAGGTTGATTGTAAATTATGATTGTGATATGTGATTTGTGGATTGAAATTAAGAATTGTGAATCTAACCTTGTGATTTGTGAAATTGAGAATTGTGATTGGTGAGTTGAGTTTTACGATGTGTTGAAAGTGTTATATGATTTGATGAGGCTTTGAGCCTATTGAGATTGTGGATGAATTTGGTGATTTTGTAAGGATGATTGTGAAGTTGTAACGGAATGATAAGTTGTGAATTTATGAGATGTGTGGTTCAATGTGATATTATATATATTTAAGTTTGAAGATCTTGATATATGTATATATATATATAAGTATGTGTATATTGTGGTTTGTATTAGTGGTTACTTATTTACTGAGTCACCAGTTTACCCCTTGACAATATTTTTCAGGTTGTTGACGTTGGAAGTTCTTGTGCATTGTTGCAGTAGAAGTTTTAAGGTGGGCCAGTGGAAAATCATTTGCCTGTCTATACATGTCTTTGGTGGATGTTTAAGAGTGTTAAGGGTTTTGAATGTTGATAGGTATATGTTTTGTATAATTTAAAAGATATTATGTATAAAGTTAATTTTGATTCAATTATATGTTATGAAAGATTTTCAATATTTCCTCTTGATATATTGTATTATGTTTGGTATGTTAGAAAGTTGGATATAAGTATATGTTGGTTTTGATCCTGTTAGGATCTATTTTTACAGAAAAAAGTTGAAAATACTGTTTTAAAACTGTGATTTTTGGAAAAATTTTCCGTTTTGTGGGTTTTGCCTTAACAACGATTGTTGTACTGTTCACAACGATCGTTGTTGAATTTCCACGAGTTTGTGTGATTCTCTGTTTCTTTGGCGATTTTTGTGCTATTTCACAATGATCGTTGTGGATTTAACAACGATCGTTGCAACCTTTAAAAAATAATAATAAAAATAAATATTTTTGGAAAGGTGTTTAATCAAGTTTTGATATTTTAATTATTTTGTTAATATCTATCTTACTCCTAAAAATATTGTGGAATTTGTGGTTGTTACAGGTTTTGTTTAAGTTTGGACCCTTCTTTGATTTGATTTAATTTCATATTTCTAGAACTCAAAACCGATTAGTTTTGATCTTGCTCAAACCGATCAGATTCATGTTCACCTATAATATACTGTGAATTTCTCTCACAATTAATTAACTATTTTTAATTTTTTTATAGGTGTTATCTACAATGATATTTCAAGTTCTTTGCAACCAGATTAATTCATTATGAGAGAGTCATTATGAGAGAGTCGGCATCCAGTTATGACCCATTTGAGCCCTGCCCTCTCCCAGTAAATGCGAGACTTGAACTCGAGATTACTCCTTGAAACTAGAAGGGCTTTACTATTAGTATTAACTATATTTAATTCTAAAAAATTATTTACTTAAGAGGTTTATAATGAATTAGGTCTAGATGAAATAAATTAGTTAATATTTGGTAGGAGCAACTAAAATATTTGTAAATTGAAAACGAATATAACAGAAAGAAGACTTTTGGGACGAATATGAACACACAAAGACAAAAAGTAGTAGTATATATAAAAAATCATGGGTGGGTATTGAAAAAATCATGCAATCTTTGCTTTAAAGAATTGATTGATACAGTGGAGATGGAGTAAGTGCTAGCAGGCAAACCGCAAGCCAAGAAGGCAAGGCATTGCATAAGCATAGTGTAGTAGCAATCAAAGGCAATTTTCCAATTTCCAAAGACAACGTGCACATTAATGCAAACAGGCAAAAATAATAAAAATGATTGTATGTGCAGTTGGGATGCCACTTCATCATACGTGCATTTTATATGTACTGATTTTTTTTCCCCTCCTTTTTCCTTCTCCATTTTTCCTATGTTGCCAAGGAAAGTTTGTCTCCATTTAAAATTTTCGTAATTATCCTGTTTTTTCAGTTGACAAGCCTCTTGATGCTTGACCTCCCACCAACTTATTTCAAGTGACACATTTTTAGTAAAGAAATTATCTATCTATGCTCCTTCTTTTAAAAAAAAAAAATTTAAATCTATTGTTATTAATTGATTTAATTTTATCCTTATGATGATACATATCTTATTTGATTTATCATTAATTCATTTCTTTTTAATTGATGGAGGTGTACATGCTGCTAATTGATTTCTTCATTTTGCATGTTTTTCTCTAAGAGATAGATAAAAGAAATGGAAACTAGTATTTTTTTTTTTTTTAATCCAGGCTTGCACCGTTATTCCAAAATTTGTTATATTAAAGTTTGTATACAATTTAAGAAAATATAATTAATACTCTAAAAATTTATACTGTTACTATCTTTATTTTTAAATAATTGTTCATTAAAGGTCTACACTTAATTTAAGAAATAATTAAATATTTTTAAATTTTTACAAGATTTATTGTGTATTCATAATATTTTCTTTTTTTAAGAACAACCTATTACTGATTGATAACTAACATTATTATTAATGAGAAATAAAGATAATTTTTTAAATAATATATCATAGTTTTTGTAAAATAAAATTAAAAAGAAACAAATCTATATTCACAAATAAATAAATTATTTAAACCATAGGTTGTACTAAATTTTATTTCTATTAGGGATGAGCATAGATCCTAGAGATTTCCAAACCGTACCAAAAATCCGAACCGATAATATCTAGAACCAAAAATATCCGTTGACTTGTTAATTTTATCCAAACCGAACCATCCCGAAAAATTAATTGGTACAGTTCCGGAGATTTTCTAAATATCCATACCGATAACTAAACTGAGCCGAACCGTTCCGAATTGTACCGAACCGAATAACCGAAACTAGAACCGATTTAAAAGGAGTTTTTTTTCAACATATATATATATATATATATATATATATATATATATATATATATATATATTATTGAATTATGTTATTATTGTAATAAAATTAATATATTAATTACATAATTTTATAAAGGTATTTTATAAATTATAGCCTATAATAATTTCTTTAATTCTTATAGATATTATTTTAAAATAAATTTCAACTTAGAACCTTATTGTCAAAA
>CANYLF014718931.1:0-14076 GCA_948193215.1 Bocquillonia castaneifolia
AATATGCATATTTTTTTTATAATTTGAATATGCATATTGTTTTAAATATATGCAAATCATGATAAATTTTGTAAAAGTATATGAATATGAAAATTAGTTTGTAATAATTTGTACCCTAAAAAATGATTATAAGAGGCTAAAATAAAATAAAATAAAATCCATTATATATGGTAACATTTTATTTGAGTAATTAAGTGATAAATAAGGTAAGTTAAAAAAATTTATTGATGCAAAAGTCATTTAAATTAAGGTTATAGTTGTCATTTATTTTAAAAATGATTAAGATGGAGTGTGATTATAAATAAGAGGAGTGCAAAAATCCTCACCCTGCCTTCTAGTGTAATAATAGTGTCTTTAGTATGATTATGATCGGATTTTAAATTTGAGACGTGGTGTCATACTTACCTCTCTCCTATTAGATAGTAGTAATAACAATACTAACAAGTCCAAAATTTCTACTGATTAAGTTTAACAATAAGATACCGGTCCAAGAAAAAAAACTAGAAATATCAAGGAATACATTATTTTTTTTAATATATTTTATACTTTATTAAAATTACTAAGTGGCAAAGACGAACACTTAAGGAACTTTCACTCAAAAGGTTACAAAACCAAATAGAGCTGAGAAAAAAATACAATCTGAAGTTCTATACATATCAATTCCTAAATACACAAAAATCGTTGTGATAAGTTTTAAGGAATAAAGCTTTTATTTTTTTTAATTTCTAATTTTAGTTCCCACAGGGGAATTACTCTATGACACTAAGAAAAAAACTTTGATCGTATAACACTTTAGTCAAGAGTTCAATGAAATAAAAGGTTGAAGCAATTGAAACAATCTGCAAAAGCGTTTGCTCTATCTTTAGCGCTTTTATGGAGGATTCTCTCTTTTCTTTTATCTTTTTCTTTTTTCATTTATATAATTCCTTCATGTAAATATATATTTATTTATTTTTCTTTAACATGGATGTTGAGATGAATTTATAATGCCCTAGCTAGCGAGGCCTTTCCCAGAAGCCAAAATGGTGGTCCTTGAAATTCCTTTTCAAAGAGGTCATGGATTATGAGTGGTAGACAGAGAGAGTCTTTTCTTAGATATCTACTTTTGAAAGAGAAAGGAAACAGCTTTTTATTTCATACAATTCATTCAAATATATATATATAATCAATAAGTGGTAATATTTTTTTTTCTCATATAAAGCCATGAGGGTATAGCTTTTTATATTTATGCAGCTTCTGGGTCAGGAAAACAACTTGCTTTGTCATATTTCATGCAACTCACCTTTCCTTTTAATCCCCCATGAACTTACTTACATGTTCATCTCTTCCTATGTACATAATTTGAATACCAAGTTGCACCCATCACTCTCTTTAGTCTTTAGCAGTACTGTGTTGATCAAAAGTTATCAAGTGATCTTAATTTGCTGTTTTTGAAATTATTGTAATTGTTGTTGTTGATCTACTTAGTTTAATGATAAAGATATTTGTAATTGACGAGACTCAGATTTAAATCCCAATTCTAAAAAAAATAACATGACCATTTTTTTGCTTTATTTAATTAATAATTAATTAGTTGTTCAAATCAGTTTTAAGCTCATTTCAATTAATTAATTTTGGAAAAATTTAATAGAGGGTCTTCACAATTATTCTATCTAAATTCAACGGAGATATGTATATAATAAATTGAAGCAATTTTTTTTTCTTTTGGAAAAAAAAGGTATTCAGGTCAATATACCAACAACTATAGACCCATGGAGCAACCTTCAAGGTTATATTTTTGTTTGTACTTCATATTCATCTCTTTTCATTTGTTATTTGTTACAGTATAAGCTATATGTAAATGTGGGTACATACTAATTCTGTGATTAGAGGGGTTTGCTATTATTGTCCTTTATGTGCACGCTTCCTTTGAACTGCAAACAAAATAAAGGATCTGATGCTTGGATCAATCATTTCAAAGGAGATTCTCTCTTACCACACCAACGAACGTAGAATTTACTTTTTCATTTAGAATAGAGATCAATGTCCAAGAAGGTGTCTCTTGCATGGAATATGATCATCAATATATATCTATACCCTATTTTCATTTTGATCGCTTGTTTTATGTTAATTTATCTGACTTTCTATTGTGGAGACATTTCTATATTAGAAGTAAAATCTATAAAGTTTCAAAATATATATAAGTAGAACAAAATAAAGGAAATGCAGAATAAAAATCACTAACTAACAAAATTTACTATTCCTAATGTAAAATTCAGTAGACAAAACGTTGGGAATTATTTCGATAAAAATAAAAGTCTAAGAGCTGTGAAAAGCTTTGTAATTTGGGTTATTCTTACTTAATTCCAAAGTATTACATTCAATTATAAGTTGGGAAATTTTAGAATTACTTTGTTTTTAGGTTACTTTGTTTTCTATACTATTGGATAAAAGTGTTAGCTTTCAATCTAATGGTGATAAGGTCACAAAGTAAGATTTACTTTGTAAAAAATAAAGTACTCCTGGAAGGCACCAAGTATAAGTTATTTTTACTTACTTCTAATTGGATGAGTGGCCTTTAGTCTTTAAATTCTCACAGCTTAAAGGTTAAAGGAAAAGGAAAAGGAAAAATTATTACCCATATTTTAATCATTGAAAACTGATTTAGACAAAACTTATATGTAAGGTACATAAGCTTATGCTCATTAGAACAAATGGATTTGCTTGATTTAGACTATAATAATTGTTTCAATTATTAGGGAAAAGAATCGTTCAGGCTGTAGTTATAAGCGTACTTACAGACGGTCTAGTGAGAGGAATGGAAATGAAATCAAGAGCAAAAGTAGCAAAATTATATATATCCTTAATAAAATAGGCACTCAATATATATATGGTTTTGTTAGCGATCCTTCATGAAAATTAACCTCCCTAGGAATTTAATTTTGATTTACAGTGTACGCTCCTTAATTTAGACGGGCATTTCAAAACTTAGAATGTAAAGGCTAGTAATTAAAATCACATGTTCTCATTTTGTACCAATCTTACTATTCATTTGGGATTGTTCCTAGCTTGGAGAAAAACTCATGCCGTCTGAAAACTATATATCTACAACTTAAATTAATGACTCAAATATTTTAGCATATCTTTGATGTGTTGTATAAAATTATCAAGCCGCAAAATAATTTGAATTATGGTGTAAGAAGGATGAAAACAAAACGTGTGTAAATCAATATATGTAATCTCAATATGCAAATCAAGTATGAAGATTAAATATGTAGATCGAAATATATTATATCAATATGTAGATTAAGTATATAGACCAAATATAAAGATCAAGAGTCACATCTGCAACCCAAAACAATATAAAGAACAAATAGAGATTAAAGAGAAAAAAATTGTCTTTAAAACTTGCATATATAACATCCTTAAGATTTATTTTGCTACAATAACATTCAACAAGACCTTCTAGACCGTTTTAATGTCCAAGAGCATAAACAAAAGAGAGAAAAAAAAAATATTCTTATAATGGAAAGAAACGTTCACAAAATATTAGTAGAAGAAAGGAAAAAGGAGTTAAGAGTGAAATAAAATTTGGGCGGGCTTTAATAATGAAAAATATGCTAAGACCATTTGATTTGGTTTTACCATCGTCAAATATTTAATGTGGACAAAATCTGTTGTAATTTTTAATAATAAAATTGAGCCTCGCCGCTTGAAGTCTTTTTTTTTTTTAAGTTTTCTTTTGACTACCATCATCCATTGACCCCCAATTTTAATTTGTTCTTATTTATCTTTCTCATATTTTATTTTTATGTCCTTTTATATTATATCATGAGTTCTTTTGTTTTAACTTCTATAATAAAAGTTTATTTGTCTATCTTTATGAGAGTTTGTAATGAAAATGAAGATGAATTTGAATCTAATATTGAAGAAATCTTAATTTGTCACTGAATGAATTTTCTTGTCGTTATGCCACCTGCAATTAAGATGTTGTTTACAATTATTCCGTCAATACGATTGAAGAATTTTAAAAGAAGAAATCATCTTTATATTATAATTTATATGTATTTCTTGAACACAATCAAAATTATTTGTCTATTATAAATTGTACTTGTTGATTATAATTCATAAAAGCTCTCAATATGTTGCAAAAAAATGTGGTCAAAATTTTGTATCAAATCATGGTAAAAATATTTTAATTTATAAATCAAAAATCAATTCTTGTAAAAAAAATCAAAAATCAATTAAGGTATAAATTAAGCATTTGATAATTAAGGTAATATTTTTTGTGAAATAATAATTTAAAATTACAACATGATAAACGTATATAATTGTTACATAGTTAGACAGTTTAGATTTAATTAATTAGTAGGAAGTGAATTTTAGAAGTCTATTTAAATCGAGACCGGTCATCGTATGGTTTAAGCAGGTCTAAAAAGGTGGATTGGGAAGATATAGAAACAGATTATCAAACTTTATATTGAATCTTACTTGCCTGCTCCGGACATACATTACTAGATTTGTATTTAATTAAGAAGTATATAACAGTAAGATATATATTTTTTTTAACTTTAAAATGTCTGAGTGTAATGCAACCCTATTCCACGAACATCTATGAAACTCTCTTTGGTATCTCCTAATCTGGGAGTTAGGGAAAAATAGAAACAGAAAGATGTTCAATGAGAAGATTCAAAATGTTCAGGATACGATTTTTAGATGTATAGTCTGAGCTATTTTTTTTTTTTTTTTTTTGTATAAATCAAGGAATTTTTCTTTTGATTATTTAGCTATTGATGTCTTTAGATCATTGGAGTCAATTTTTGACTACCATTAGATTGTTTTTGGCTTTCTAAGTTGATACAGTCCTCGTGTGCGAAACCACCTTAGTTAGTCTTTTTGCCACTTCTCGTGGCTTTATTAATTTACTCCACTTATCAAAAAAAAAAAAAAGAAGCACTTAACATAAATCCAAGGTTGGATAGATAATTTGGGTGTGGATAAGAATTAATCATCTGTATATATCTTTGATGCTCAAATTAGCATGCACTTGGTTGAGACAAAATAAAACTTAAAGTTTAACATTAAATTTTTTTTATTTACTTCAGGTGTTACACCCAATGATTAAATATACAATACTTTTTAATTTTAAATGTTCAAGTATAGCGCAAAAACTATAAGTTTATTGAGTAATGATCCAACCATATATATATATATATATATAACTTTCAGATATATATTCTGTGCATGATGGCATATATATGTATAGCTAACAAAGCATTTATTGCCATAACTTGTATTGAATATATACTATCATTCTGATTCATTGATTTAATCTGTGTTGAAATTATATGATCAATTTGTATATCCATATTAAGTGTCATGTGCATTTCCGTTTCATATTTGTGAATATACTGATTAAGCGACTCAAGCATAGAAATAGAGAATCAAAAGGTACAAGAAAGAAATTCATTTTTCTCCATATTAGTTCATCCATTAACATGAGTAACATGTAACAGAGCGCGAGTCTAGCTTAATTATAGGACTAGTACACCATCTATGTTCATTTTATTTTCTCTCAAGATATATATTTGATAGGTGTTTTCTACATATTACATTGTTTTATACCAAAGTAGGATTGTTACTTCATTATGAAAAATATAAAAATTTTATAAAAAAAATAAAATCCTTTTTATATTTGATCTTAATTTTTTTCGTCATTTCAAATAATTCATTTTCATGAAAAACACATATCAAATTACAAAGAATAAAATTTTTTCTTAAAATGATTTATTTCTTTATGACGAAAAAATCATATTAATTCCAAAAAAAATATAAAAAGATTTCACTTTTTTCTTAATTTTTCTTGTATTTTCATAATAAAGTACGATTACTTTATTTTAAAAAATAATAGTATAATATTATTAAGTGAGAAGGATTTATCCTTTTTTTTTTTACTTTTAAAGAAGGGTGAGTCTCAAATCTAATAAGATTTTCATCTCATATCATGAATGTACCGATTAAGCTACCCAAAATTACCTTTTATTTTTGGAGGAAGGTGGGTCTCAAATCATAGATTTCCACCCTACATTCCTTAAGTGCTATCAATCCCGCTATCGGTAAAAAAGATTTATAATCATATATATTTCTTGAAGTCCTTTTTTTGTTGTTGAATGGCACCGTAATGCTCTATGAATTTCTATGTTGTTATAAAATAATTAAAAAAGGAAGAAAAAGTCAAGTTTCGGTGGATTAATTGGTTAGGCAACGTTTTTTTTATTTGTTGAATTGTGTGGAGAAATGTCTATAAATAGGCTTGTTTTTCATCAATCGTAAAACCATCCCAACACATCTAAACACACACAGCACAAAGTATTTGAAGAGGGAGAGAAAAATAAAGAGAGATATGGGTGTGTTTAAAATTCAAGAAAATTGTGAGGGTTTGGGTAAAATTCTCTGGATACCCCTCTGAGTATTTTTCTTGGGTTTAGGTGTGAGAAAAAAACTGTATTTTATACTGGTGGTTGTAATAATTTTTCACATAGTGAATATTTTTCTTAGTTGTCTTTTGATAACGACAGTGGTTTTTTTCCGGATTTGGAGTTTTCCACGTAATTCCTTATCTTGTTAATTTCTCTGTGTTTGTTTGACTATTTTTATTATTTTTTTTAAAGGTAATCTGTAAGATAATAGGGGAATTTTTCCCAACATATGTTTCATACTTTTTATTTGTTGCATTTGCATTGAATAATTATGGAAGCTCCAAAAACACCGATGAACAACTAAGGATCAAGTATTGAAGCCATAACAGCGCCGTGCCGAACTGGATATGGCTGTTTGGATGTATTTCTTGAAATTCTAACATTAATCACCCTTATTATCGCCAGAATCAGAAACTTTTAAAAAAAATGAGCATATATAGTCATCCTTAATTTATTTCAAAACATCACTTGACTAAGAAACTGATAACTTCTACCTAAATTTATCATAAACTTTGGTGCCAACCATATATAGTAGTTACAACACCAACTAAACTAGGCATTACACTAATGAGGGAAATCCATCTATACTTAACTAATAACCCGTCCCTTCAAAGAAAAATATACAACTCTGACATCCATTTCCATCTGCTTTAAGAGAAAAAAAAAATAAAGAGGAAGAAATACATAATGAAATTTTATTTTAGCTATCTTCACTTCGATGGAGAAAGATTCTTATAATTAACAAAATAAGAAAGTAGTTTACTTCAACTCGAGTAAACAAACATAAGCTAAACAGCTTGTGACAAATACATAGAAAATGAAGGATATAAAATATAGATATAGATATATAATTGTCCTTAAAAGACATAATTAAGGTTGAAGTCTCAACACTTTCTCAATTTAATTACTTCAAGAGGTCTGGCCTTGATAGATGAAGATCAACACCATCATTTATTATACAGTGGAGCCCTTGACATCAGGTGCTTTTCAGAAGCCTGCAAAGTAAATAAATAAAGTTTTTAAGGTAGCAATTAATATATAGTTGTTAAGCAATTATGACATAAACAATACAATGAATTAATTAGTTGCATGCTCATAATTAAGATTTCATATCATACTTATGAATCTTAAGAATGCAATTCTCATCAAATTATATCCACTTAAGTAAATATTTGAATCCATGTTGGATTAGGTACTGTCATGCATGTTCTTCAAAACCGACAATTTCCATTAGTTTAGGCTTTAATTATTATTTTCAATAACCTCTCAAGTATTAACTCTCCATCTACCCTCTACTCCATTGGTACAACATAACATGCGATTGAAGTAGTTGGAGAAAGCATATGTGGAACAAATTTCACGATTTGACATTACTATATGTACACCAATTAATACAACTAATTCACTTATAAGTGGAAGAATGTAGTTCTCTTAATTTATTGTTGTATTTCTAGTAATAAAACTTCACATGCCGCGTCTCTTGGAGCTTAATCTAATGATAAAAATATATGTAATAGATCTTTAGGTTCGAATTTCTCCTCCCATGACTCAAAAACTCTACATACTGCTTACTTAAAATTAATTTATTTGAAATGTACTTAGTAATTTTATCTTTTTAATTTTCTTGGACTAGTGAAGTAAAGAATACTAAGTACATATTAAATACATAATTAAGAATGAAATTAGTGAAATAACTAAAGTGTACTTACGTCATCAAGCTTAGTTTGGTTGTTGGTCTCCAACATCAAGCCAAAATGAATATGGGGATAATGAGCCCACTAGAGTACAAAAGTAAGCTGGTCAGTGTCCATAAGATCTTAACATGATATATTATGGAAATCCAACAAAAGGGTTTCGATCCTCGGATAAAATTAAGCTTATGCAAAAATCCTTGTCCACTTACATTTTTGGCAGCAGTACTGAATGCCTCTCTGTGACTTATATCAGGATTATTTGCCTTGATCCTCTGAATCTCCTCCCTATAAAGATTCACATTTTTTTGTCATTTTATTTTTATATTTATAAAGAAAAATAAAATAAAATAAAATCTTAGAAGTGAATAATATATAGCCTAAAGGTGTGTGATCGAGTGCCAAAGATAATGGGCAAAAAAAAAATCAAGTTGAATGGTTTTTACAGTACTTTATGAACTGGTTATAAGCAGAAGGTACTCGCTGCCTCTTCTCGGGAGCTGAAACCGAAAATAACAGCACATGAAATTATATTTATGTACAAATATATATATACATACCAAACCTTACAGAAAAAAAGGAACAAAAAAAAAGAAGATTTATATATAAATGAGTTCCAAAAGTAAAAAAGAAGAAGAAGAAATCATCTTGTCAAAAGAAGAAAATGTGGACAATTACTAACGTCGATTGACGACCCTTTCTTCAGCAACATTTTGAGTGACAGGTGCTCGCATTGAGATCTTGCTGTTGCACTTGGATGATGAAGAACCCAATTCAATTCTGTAATCAGGATAGTTGTTGTTTGGTGCCTATAAAAAAATTAAAACATTCAAGAAAGACTTCAGAATAATAAATTAATTCTCTATGTTTTTACTAAAATCAAGCAATAATATAATAACCCTTTATTTTTAATTATTCAAACTTCGTTTTTACTTATCATATATATATATACACACATATGAGCTTCCCTCATGTTTAAAAAAAATAGCTCAAAATAAATACACTGACAAAATAGGAGAGAGAAAGGAGGGCAGAAATGATGTTTATTTTTTCAGAGATAAGAGACAAGGGAAAAGAAAAGGAAAAGAAGCAGCCTTGAAGTGACTGAATCAGTTAGAATTGTATTGTTTTTACATATGCAAACAAGGCAAATGAAACCCAGATTGACAGGTGTTGTTGAATCCAAAGCTTCTAAGGATCTACGAAGTCTTATTTTTCTTTCTTTTTTTCCTTGAAATGTGTATCAATAAATACGCAATATAGGACAAATGTTTAAGAAAAGAAATAATATGAACCCTAACTACATGTAAATCGACAATCCATCAAATCAACATGTAAATTTTTTATTTTTTTAAGAAAAAAAAATCTTTAAAAAGTAGGCTCAAGAAAAGAAAGTAAAGAAAAGAAAAACCCTATAGACTAAAAATAGATAGGCCCCTGACGCATATCTAGTATAACTGTTATGGCCGCAAAAATCAGGCTATCTCTACACAAAAAGCGGAAAAAATAGGTTTTAGTTACGGCGGCTGCCGCTGAGAATTCCGCAGTGCTGTAAATTGTTTTAAGTACTACACATTTTTATATCAGATCATAAATAATAAAAAAAAAAAACAACAACAACAAAGCTTTGAAAGAGTTGATCTCTGTTATAAATACTCGGTCATTAATTGAAGATGGGTGTTTGATAATTTCCTCAAAAGATGTAAAAGGAAGGAGAAGATAGCCCAGAAACCCTAGATTTCAGAGGCCAGAGGCTTAGATAGATGGATAGATAGCCAAAAAAAACCCCTAAAAATTAGCTGAAATATGTGTGTTTTTATTTAAAAAAATAAAAATTCTATCACCTGATCTTGCCATGAAAGTGACTGAAAGGCAGCTGCCATGTTGACGGACCATAGATTAGTGCAGTGCCCACAACGGACTGTCACTATGTCAAACAAACTGCTGCATGGAACGCTCACCTGCACCAACATTACAACCAACACACTTATCACTACCTTTCCCTCTTCTATTTTCTTTACATCATTATATTTTCTCATCATCAGAAACTTAAATTTTACTCAGATTTAACTAAAGATATATATATATATATATAAAAACACCCATTGCGCTCAAAATTATTGTAATCGAGTGTGGGGATCTCTTACACTTATGAGATCAAAAAAGAGGAAAGAAAGGAATTGGTAATAGAATGGGATTTTTTTTCCCAACAGACAAAACTCCATAAAATGATGAGTCGAAGAAATTAAACACAAGAAAATGAAACTCTTTGGGGGTTGGATTGTGTTGTGGAGAAAGAAATACCCAAAATGATGATGAAAAGATATGAGATCTTCATTTTCTTTGCTTGAAGAAAATTGGTTTTGAGAGGTTAAATAATTTTATTTACTAGTATTTAATTTTTTTTTTTTTTTTTAAACAGAAGGTGATAGGGCAAAGACAGAGGAAATCAATCAAGTGGCCTGGTAAAGGAGTTGTCTTCATCAAATGACAAAATATTATCAACAAAATGCTTTTTATTGGCGTCCAATAACAAGAAATGAGAAACCCAAATAATTTTTCTTTTCTTTTCTTTTCTGAGTGGTCTGTAGAAGGTAGAAGCAATATTAGAGGACCTTCAGGTCTGACTTTGCTTTGACCGCAGAAGAGGGAAGCAAATTGAGAAATAAAAAAAGAAAAAAAGAAAGTCCAACGATGGAGACCTGACCGTAAAGAAAAACAAAGAAAACCCAGAAACAAAAAATAAAATTACTAATATATTTCTGTCAATAATATATATATATAGCACGAGAGCCTGATGATCAGCAGAGAAAAAAGCTTAGAAATCACAAGCTTTTATCAGGGATCTAAAATGTTCTTTTCTTTCTTCTTATATATAAAGAACCCACAACAAAACAAAACCTTCTTCATAGTATACAGAAATAAAGGTAATGAAAGATTGAAAGAAACACATATATTTGTAGAGAGAGAAGAGTATATATATAAATATAAATACAAATAAATATCCACTATTTAAAGACGAGATCAGACATATATACCGCAAGAACAATATTGCAAAAGTTGCAAGGGATGTAGCAGAGTTGCTCAGGCACAGCATCCAAGCAGCTCGACATGTCTATATTAAATTAAAAAGATCTTATAAATATATAACTTCTTTAGCTACAACAAGAGCAAGAGCAAGAACAGATAATAATAAAAAAAAAGAGAGAGAAAGAACAATTAAGCAGGTTGTAGTAGTACAGCTGCAAATTGCAAAGAAAGCACAAAGGAAGCTAGAGAAAGAAAAAAAAAAAAAAAAAGCTTTTTATTCTCTGATCTGATATAAAAAAAAAAAACCACAATACACCTTGCTTTGATACCGGGCTATATTGTTATTGTATCACAACAGTAAAACTATATGGCCCATATATATAGAAAAGAAAGAGAAGATACAAAGATGAGAGAATGACAGAAAGATAGATAGAGAGAGTGAGTGAGAGAGAGATAGAGGGTAAAGCCAATGGGATTTAGAATGGGCAAAATTTTTTTTTTTTAAAAAAGTTGGGTTTTAGTGGTGCTCAAGGAAGGCAAAAAAAAAAAATGCTAGGACAGTGAAAGGTAAAAGAGGAAATAATAACAATAATAAATGAGTTGGGCAGTGCAAAATGAATTAATACCCAACATATTAATTTTCTTTTTTTTAGGGTTTGAGGTGAGAATTGAAGGGAGGGATAGCTTTTTGCAATAAAAATCCTTTTTACTGGACATTTATATATACATACAAAATATATATATATACAACTAGAACTACAATAACTGTACAGATCGAAACCAATCCTTGTTGGTATAATGATGACGATGATGATGAAGTGAATGTGAACGTGTGTGACCACTCTCTCCATCAATTTCTGCTTCTCTACAGCGGACTAGGGGGACGAAATTTCTTCTTCTTCTTCTTTTTTTTTTTTTTTTTTTCCTTTTCTCTTTTCTTTTTAAATTCTTACAACTTGTTCATGTGTAGTTATTGTCATTTTAAATCAACCAATTAATTGTTCATTAGTTTAAGAAAATACTATACAGGAAAATTTCAGGAATATATAAAATACTAAATGATATTTGTTCTTCCTTCCCATCACCTATATCACGTGTGGTAATTATTAGTTTATTCTCCTAAATCCACACATAATTTGGCACATTTATTTTTGGATTATAATGTATTTTACAAGTTTATTTTTTGGAAGGAAGCTTAGAATGTTGTTTGAAACAGCTATTGGATTTTTATGTTTAGTGTTCAATTGTTTTTTCTTTGAATGTCCGTAGATAGGTTGGTTCAAACAAGATTTTTATTCCTCAAAGTAATTATTTAGGCATATTCGATTTCTTCTGCCCCATTGGAACATCAATTTTAGGCTCATGTAAAATTCTAAAATTTCTTCATTTCGATCCAGCATTATATCACTTTTAGCTAATTTAAAATTATCATTTATCAGATATGCTAGAGTCACATGGTCTACTTATCAGCTAGACTAAAATGATCAAATTTTAAAAAATATTATTAAAATTAATAATTTTTGAAAAGTTGTGACTAAAAAATATTAGACATATCATCAATAGCACATAACACATCATCAATGATATATAATACATCATCAATTATACATAACACATTATCAATAACACACATCGTTTTTAAGTTGATTAAAATTCATATAAATCGAAAAATTGTCAGATAAGAATGATAATTTTCAAAGGTAACACTTGAATTTGAAAATTGACCTGAAGACGAAACTAAAAAACCCCCTTATTCCAATTATTTATTGGGGTACCACTCATTGGTTCATATCCAGAAACAGGGGGACTTTGAGGACTTTTCCCTAAAATTAATTTTTTTTTAGCCATTTACCTTTTAACCACAATCATATCACATTTAACAAATATATATCCCAAACTTAAAATTTTAACAAATTAACATATTATATGTTTGAGTTGTAACAAATCTGTCTTCAATCTAGGAACTTAATTGATAAAAATAAATTTACGTTTTTTTATCGGAATTTGTGTTTTATTTTTATCAATTTAATCCTTCAATCTACAATCTGATAGATTTATTACAATTTGAAATGATGAAATACCGATTTATTAAATTTTTAAGTTGAAAATATATTTATCAAATATAATATAATTGTGATTAAAAATTTAATTTACCTCTTCTTTATTCATGCTTAGAATTGGAACTTTTCATGAGCCGAGCCTAATTGGATTTGATTTTTGTATGGGTAAGCTTGAGCCCGGTCCAGGCCAGTTCGGGATTAGATTTTACTACCTAAACTTGACATATTAGTGGGATATTTTCAGATTCAAATCAGACTTTTTCAAACCTATGTTATATTTTATTAAAATTAAAAACTCAATCGTACCAATAAAAATACAGACTTGATGCGGGTTCAGGTTCGGACCAGACTAAAAAAAATAAAGTATTCAAACCCGCCTGAGGTAGGCGGACTTGGGAAGATCTAGACAAATATTTAGGGCCATGAGGTGGGTATAGACCAATTAACCAACTCATAAGTAAACCAATTCAGTTCGAGATGTTCTGTATAAGAGTCAGTATTTAGCAATGTACTTCACTAAATTGAAGCATTCTCAGCTTCCTTATAGTGCTAACGATATAATTCGATGCCTCATGGCATTCTTATTTTTGTAAGTTTTTTCCTCCCTTAATAAAAATCTCAATTATAAAAAAAAAAGAGATAATTATCAAAAAAAAAAAAGTAAACCAATTCATGATATAGTTTTTTAACCTATACGTATACAACGACAAGGGTGAATTTTATGTGCAATATTTTTCTAAGTATTTTAGTTTTGCCCCAATGGAATATATAGAAGATCTTGCCCTCACTAACTTTACAATTTTCATCCAGCTCTTTTTAGTTTTTTAATTTTTCCCC
>CANYLF014720809.1:0-12021 GCA_948193215.1 Bocquillonia castaneifolia
TAGTTCGTTTCAAGCTTTTTAACTTAACAACGATCGTTGTTAGGTTAACAACGATCGTTGCTGTTTTAACAATGAGCTTGTTGTTGATTTCCACGAGCTCGTGTAATCTACTGGAACTTTTGGCTATTTTTCGTGTTTTAACAACGATCACTGTACATTCAACAACGATCGTTGTACATTTGACAACGATCGTTGCTAATTGGACAACGATCGTTGTTACTTGTTTTTTTTTAAAAAATATTTTTGGAGGGAGTTTTATTTGAATTTTAAAAATTTATTAATTACTATTATTATGTATTTAATTCTTTATTATATTGCTTAAGTTTCGGGTCGTTTCATGTTCAGTTGCCCTAGATTGGCCAGTATAACATTGTTCAAACTGCTTTTGAAAGGCATGTTGATCAAATGTTGACTATTCTTGTTGAAGTTTTGACTAGTTAGATTCTCTGTGGTGTATACTTCCAATGGAGTCTCCTACTTTTCCTGGTAACCATATCTCATTTTATTTTGCTCATGCCTTGACTTTTGCCTAGAGAGCCTCTTTGCGAGGTTTTCACCCTAGTAGGCTGCCCTAACTTTTGCATAAGCCGCCCAGGATGGGTTTTCAACTTATCGGGCTTTTATTTTTTATTGATGCCTTAATTTTTGCATGAATTGCCCCTAAAGGGATTTTACAACTCATCAGGCTTATTCATTTTTTTCTTTTCTCTTTTTATAGATATGACTATCAGGAAAAGCTATCCTTGATCTTGCCCCCAACTGACTTCAATGAGGTACAAATAGAGTTGGTTACAGGCCTGTGACATGGCATTGTAGGGCATTGTCAAAGCTTAGTGTAGCTGGTTTCAGGGTCTAGTGTCTAGGGAGTGCTGAGCAAGACGAATCCAGTTAACATATTAAGAGGAACCTGTATTGAGGCTGTGAAAAGGAACGTCATCTTCATTGAGCAATGAAGAGAATTGTTGTTGTTGAAAATGACAATTATGTCCATGGTGGGAACTTAGTATTCCTTAGCTGCTTGTCAATTTTGAACTCAACCCATAATTATTTTTGCTCCCTGTGTCAGTCAAGAACTAGTCAATGTAGCAGGTGCATCTTTGAAGATTGTTCGACTGACATGACATTTCAAATAATGAGTTATTGCTAGTCTCATATTTGTTTTATCTTGTTTGCTTAGCATTTCCTTTTCTGGTTTGAATGCAATGACATTAATGATGCATTAAGAAATTCAGAATCAAATCCAGTTCATTTAATAATGCCCTAGAAGTGTACTTTATATGCTGGACCTGATGTCGTTGTCATCATTGATTGTATTCTTCGAGTTTTATGATTAACCTTCAATTCAGGATCTCACTCTTCACTTATTTTCTTCACCTTTTCACACAAGCTTGATCCGTTTTGGCATCATGTTGATTATTTGCTCAAGCTGTTGTTTGTTGGTGCTTTAGCGCATTTCAAGGTTATTACTGCCTAAGGACAAGCAATCCAGATCAATGGAGTTCTTGCTCTGCTGATCTTTTAAGGCTTGGTATTGTGATTAAAAAAAAATTCATTCTTAAGTCTTGGTTGATCACACATTTGTTGGGAAACCTCCAGTTGCTCCCGTTTTTGTGTTTTGGTCATGTTCTATAGTCACTTAGATATGCTTTATTTTGAATCTCTATGCTTCCTCGTTTTTATTCATTTTTTTTTCATCTTTTTTTCTTTTTTTCTTTGGCCTTGTCTTTTTGCCTAAGGCACCTCGTTGTGAGGTTTTCACCTTAGCAGGCCTACCTTAACTTTTGCATGAGCCACCCACGAATGGGTTTTCAACTCATTAGGCTTTTCTTTCTTTTCTTTTCTCTTTTTTTTTGCTCTTCTCTTTTTTTTTTTTTGCTTTTGCTTTTTTTTTTTTTGAGTTATATAGAGATTTTGACATTTTATTTCAGCTTGTGAAGGAGCATGCCCGGAAGTATTTTTGAGAGTCCTTAGATGTATTGAGGTGATCTCCAGGACCGGTAATTTTTATTGGTGCTTTGCTTGACTTGTGTTCGTGATGCCAATATCGATCATAACCATTTCAGGGTTGAACATAACATTTATGCTCTTTTTCTTTTTTTTTTTCTTTCGATAACAGTTGTGGCGGATATCGCAAGTACTTCCAAGCTTTTTAGCAATGTTAAATGAACCATCATGATAAGGATTAATGTCAAACAAATTTATACATGATTGATGTAGTGCATTCTTGCCATGAAAGAGATACTAATTAAACAAAAGAAAACAAATGTTATATCATTGACTAGAAAATAGAGCCAACAACATTATTGGAAAAGCATAACAAATGTTCGGCATGTTGAGCTAAGAACTGGAGTTTCGACCATCGCCACTCTAAGTACTGGCCTGCCTCATGCCGAGGTCTGTGATCTTGCCTTCGTCGATCAAGTCTTGGATCTTATGCTTAAGCTTTGTGCATTTATCGGTATAGTGGCCATCTACCTGATGAAATGTACAATAAGTCCCGTGGATATAGTTGCAAGAACTTGTGTTTACAGGCTTCTTAGCAAGTTGAGGTTCAGGCAACCATTGCTTCTCTAAGCATTCAAATACATCAGAGAGTGGTTGATCGAAGTTGGAGAATGTTCGACTACTAGAAAGATTATTGACATCTACAGTTTCGCCTTCTGACTTGTTGGGTGACTATAGGTGGTCTTCCCCTTTTGAGGCCTTTTCCTTTCTGATTCAATTTCCTAACATTGCAGTCCGTCATCATACAAATCATTAAAAAACTTGGGGTTCATAGTCTATAGAGTCTCTACCATATTAGGAAGCATATTCCTAACTACTATTATGACTTGATCTTTCTCTAATGGTTTGTACTTCAGCAAAGCCGCCTTATTCCTCCAGCGAGTAAGGAAATTAGCAAAGAATTCATTGTGCTTTTGTTTAGTCATCTCCAGGTCTCTCAAAGATACTTCTAGTTTGGCATTATAGGAGTATTGTCCAATAAAAGCATCACAAATTTCCTTCCAGTCAACTTGAATAGAAGAGGGCAAATGATGATACCAATCTTGGGCAATTCCATTAAGTGACAGAGGAAACACTCAAACTTTTTGTTCAGTATCAAAGGGTGTTGTAGCCATGATTGAACCGTACTATTTGAGGTAAAGCTTTGGGTCTCCTGTACCATCAAACTTTTGCATATCAGGCATAGTGAACTTAGGAGGCAACTTCTTCATACCCCTGACTCCCATGCTGTCTAGGTCAAAGTCCACATCAGATTTCTTTCCATTGATTATGTCTTGCAACTGTTCCATCTTCCTAGTCAAGGTTGAAATAGCATCATGGTCACCAATTCTATCCCCCCCTTCAAGAGGCGGATCCTTAGGTGTCCTGTCAGCGTTAACGGCATTCTGGACCTCTTCCCTAATCATAACCCTCAGAGCAGCCATCATTGCTTCCATATCAAAGGTTTGAGCTGATCTGGCCATTCTGCTAAGATTAAACCCTCTTGGATCAACACAACCTCAAACTAAACATCTTCCTACTCGTTTCCAGGCCAACTGAGACTCAATATTTACTGCAAAACCGAGGTGTTGGAAGTATGCATGAGATGTAGATACATGTATGCATGATAAGGAAACAAGAAAATCGTTAGCTGTACAAGTAACAATTACTACCAAATGGTAGGCCTTCCAACCTTATTACTCCCGCACATGTATTCTGTTGGTCGAAAGTCCATTTCCTAAGTAGGTTTGGGTACTTTATGTTATCAACAGCGGATAACAGTACCGTCGTATAAAAAGCGTTCTCTCAAACTATCCTAGCAAACAATAGCATCTATGATAATTGAGTCTGTATCCTTGTGCCTAAATTCTGCCTTTAGGTGGACAAAGTTTCGGCATAGGCTTTAGACTTAACGATCATAAATACTCATGGCAACATTACAACAAGTAAGATTAGCAAGTACAACCTAGTGGAAACTTCTATGGTCGTTGCATGCTGGGCTTCGACTCTTCGGTTTGGCTAAGAACGCTCCCGCAGAGTTGGACTCTCATTAACCATTGCTAGGATGGTACGAGATCCAGAATGGGCTTCCCATTAACCATTACTCATTAACCATAACTAAGATGGTAAGCAAGGTAGGACTCCCAATCACTGTGAGTGGTCCACCGATAATACAATCCAAGAAACTGGTGTGGAATCGTTGGATTGCATTATAGATGGTACCAGGGTTTATAGGGACCCTAAAAATGCAGAACTACGTGCAATATAAAAGAGAACAATGACCAGATTAATTAAAAAGATGGAAAATTGCTCGGAATCTTCATTCATTTTACTTGCAAAAATTTCCCTAGTGGAGTCGCCACTGTGGACAGAGCGTTGGGGAGCCTGCCAGTCGATTGGTGTCCAATGACAATGGCGACAAACTCACTAGATGGATTTTTATGTATTTTAGGAAAACAGTTATGGAGTCGCCACCTGAATTGCATCGGGATCACCTAGTGATTAACAAACAGATAGATTCCTCAGGAATCCCCATTTGTCATCACACCAGATGATTTCTGGGTTTGAAATGCATCATCTATTGTTGGGGCAATTTCCCATTTAATTAAGTAATGAGGTCATTATTTCCTACCAGAGACAAACAATATAAAGTGATAAATCACTCGAAAAGTAGGATGCAATGAATGAGCGCGCCTAATATTATTTCTAATCAATTTTAGTCCTGCATTAGGTCCGTTGTAGTTAACCCTGATTGATTGAGTACTGGTTGCTGTATTGGTGGGTTACTACTTATTTTAGTATGAATTAGTTGAGTGGATTATTACCTTATTCATTTACCTGCATAACATCCACAGTTAGTTTCTAATATATTTTACATTTATTTACAAGTTAATATTTGCACATTAATTTATTTATCATTTACCCAAAATATTGGAATGACAGTAATATACATACACCCTTAAAGAAAGGAAAGGTGAAATGAGTTTCTACCATTTTATTGTACTTATTACCGGGTTTTATTTATTATAAAATGACTAGTTAATTATTTAGCATGTAATTCTAGGTGATTGCATAAATGTAAATAGGGTTAGGAATGGTACCGATCGATAGACTAATCCCGGAGAGGATTAATCTACCGACTTTGTAGCTTCAATCAGTCGATCCACCGCATCTTTTCCGAGCTGATTCTTGACCTGTTTATTACATGCCTTTTAAATATAATACATAAAAATGATAGACATAATTCTAAGGAGCCTATAAATATCCTATATATGTTAACCTAGCGAGAATTACATTTCCTCATGAAGTGTTTAAAAAGCTGTCTCAAATATAGCACTGAAATATCAAGGGCATTTAGGGTACAAATTTGATGGAATTTGTAACAGCCTAGCCCACCCGCTTATAGATATTGTCCGCTTTGGGCCCTCAGCCTGCACGGTTTTGCTTTTGGGCGCCCGGAGAACCTCATACGAGCATGCCCCCCAAAACGCGTCTACAAGGGAAAAGTATCCACACCCTTATAAGGAGTGCTTCGTTCTCCTCTCCAACCGATGTGGGATATTCATCCACCCCCCTTAGGGCCCAGCGTCCTCGCTGGCACACCGGCCCGGGTACTGGCTCTAATACCACTGTAAAAGCCCAGCCCACCCGCTTGTAGATATTGTCCGCTTTGGGCCCTCGGCCAGCACGATTTTGCTCTTGGGCGCCCGGAGAACCTCACACGAGCATGCCCCTAAAACGCTTCTACAAGGGAAAGGTATCCACACCCTTATAAGGAGTGCTTCGTTCTCCTCTTCAACCGATGTGGGATATTACAGAATTAGACAAAACTTAAAGCATAGAAATTAAAGTAGACATCTTGAACTTCAATTTAGGCTCAAAAGAATTTCTCAATCTGGAGTTCGGACGGCTGAGATATGCCCCTCGCAAGTTAGTCCAAAATCCAGATTTCTCTTTCGGACCTTTAGCTTGCTGATTCGGACGAATCTTTGATCATCCGGACGAACCATTGTGATCATCCGGCCAAATCATCATCATGGCAAGCCAAAAAAAAAAATATTTGAAGCAGGTGGGACATCCAAATGAAATGTGAACACCCGGACGAATCATTGAACATCCGAACGAATCTTTCTGAACATTCGGCCAAATCTGTAACTTGAAACAGCAACTTTGAAGCTTTGTATCAACCTGTTTATCACAAATTTTACCAAGTGGAATATACACAACAATAATTTGAAGCCTAAAAAAGTTATATAAATTAGAAATGGCCAAAGAGATGAATTTTCAGGGTAACCCAAGTTAATGAACCAAAATCACGTTTTGATTCATAACTTGGGTTCCGGGGCTCCAAACTTCAATCCGATTGCTCCTACAATCTCCTGGCTTCACTTAGAACTCACATGTATGGACAGAATATAAAAATAAATTAGGATGTAAATTGAGAAAAAGTTACCGTAAGCTAAAAATAAAGAAAACGGGAATGAAATGAGCTTATTCTAATGTATGGATGCTCCATGGATGGTTGGTTGCCCTCAGAATGGAGGTATCTTAGAAGGGGAAGACCACCTATAGTCGGCCCAACAAGTCAAAAGATGAAACTACAGAAGTCAATAATCTTTTTGTTAGTCGAACATTCTCCAACTTCAATTGCCCACTCTTTGAGGTGTTTGAACGCTTAGGGAAATAGGGACTTCTTGAGCCTCAACCAGTTAAGAAGCTTACTAACACAAATTCTCGTAACTACGGAGCTTATTGCACATTTCATCAGGTAGATGGCCATTACACTGACAAATGCACGAAACTTAAGCATGAGATCCAAAACCTCATTGATGTTGGGAAGATCACAGATCCTGAGGTGAGGCAGTCCGATACTTAGAGTGGCAATTGTCGAAGTTCACGTTCTTAGCTCAACATTTTGAACATTTTCTATGCTGTTGTTTTTGTTTTCTAGTCAATGATGAAACATTTGTTTTCTTCTGTTTAATCAGTATTCCTCTTCGTGGCACGAATGTATTACATCAATCATCTATAAGCTTATTTGACAATAATCCATATCATGATGGTTCATTCAGCATTATTACAAAGGCCAGGAGATACTTGCTTCATTTGTCATTACTGCTGAAAAAAATGATAAAAAATGAAAATAAAACCAAGAGAGGTAGTCAAGCTTGAATCAACTATCGACAACAGTATTGGGGGTAGAGATGACAATGCATCATAAGAACTAAAGCATGGGATTACTGAAGACAAAGGATTACAAGCTCTAAAAGAAGATCATGACCATTAACACCAGAGTAGCCATTTGGGGAAAATTTAAAAAATTGACTCAGAGGTTATTCCTTCTAAAATCTCACAAAAGGAGGTAGGTCATCCAAAATTTGAAGGCAATCAAAGATTCTCTGGAGCCGTTTCCAAAAGCTCTGAGACAGAATGCATGAACCTGTAGGTAATCAAAACCTACACCTACACAGATCTATCTCTATGCCGCAACTTGCAAAAGGAGATTTTTTTTTCTTCTATAATTACTTTAACCTTTTAATAGACAAGGAGGAGGAAAACAAGGGGCGAGGCATCTGAGAGTAAGGTTACTATACCAAAATCATAGCAGATTTTCAAAAGAAAAATAGAGATATCTTTCCAAGTTTTTGAACAAAAAACTTCTTAATTCTGAAGCTCATTTCTACCAGAAGCGGTAACACTCAGTAACTCTGAGGGCACCTACCATACATGAAGCATCCATACATTAGAATAAGCATATTTTACATTCTGTTCATTTCTTTCTAAGTTACTGTAATTATCCATATATCATGAACTATCTCCGTTTCATTTTTTTATCATATGTATGAGTCCCTGGTGGGGCAGAGATGCTGCTGGAACAAACACACTGAAGTTTGGAGCCCTATAACCTAAGTTATGAATCAAAATGTGATTTTGGTTCAATATCTTGGGTTAGCCTGAAAACTCGTCTCATTAGCTATTTTGAGATTCCTATAATTTCTTTAGACCTCCATTCATTGTTGTGTATATTCCATTTGATAAAGTTTCTAATAAACATGTTGATACAAAGCTTCAAAGTTGCTGCCTTAGGATATAGATTCGTCCTAATGATCATAATGATTCGTCCAAATAATAAAGTTTTATCCAGATGACCAAGTTTGCGCAATTTTTGAAGTCTTGTGGTTGGGCCTTGGTGATGGTTCGGTCGAACCTTTGTCAATAGTTCGGCCGAATCATCACGATAGAGGCCTAAAAGAGTGATCAGGATTTTGGCCTAACTTGCGAGGGCATATCTCAGTCGTCCGAACTCCAAATTGATAAATTCTTGAGCCTAAACTGAAGTTCAAGATCTTTCGGAGCACTTCCTGAGTTTAGCTTGCATTTCCTTCGTTTAGCACCAATTGAGCCGATCTTTTTGGAAAAATGAAAGTACATTTAATGCCCTTATGATTTGGAGCTTTTCAAATCAAAACTCTTCCACATCAAATGCTCCAAACCCTTAAATTATTCCTGAATAAAACCTGTTTCTCAAAGAGGATGGAAGTTCTATGACGAATCGACCGCCTAAAGCTTCATGGTCGACTGATTGCTCCTCTCCGGGGTTAACCAGTCGATTGGTAAGATTTTTTAACCCTATTTACTCTTTAGTCAATCACGTAGAACAATATGTCTAAATAATTAATCAGACTCCTAATAAATAAAACCTGGTAAATAGTACAATAAAAATGGTGGAAAATAATTTCTCATTTCCTTTCTCTAGGGGTGTATGTATATTCCTGCCATTTATTATTCCGGATAATAAATTAGTTAATTAATGTGAAAATATTAATATTTGAAGTAATGTAAAATACAATAGAAACCAACTGTGGATCTTTCGTATATAAATGAATAAAAAAATAACCCACTCGGCTAACATCATTAAAATAAATAGAAACCCACCACTACAACAAACTCCACTTAATCAATTAGGCATAATCCAATCAGACTAAATGCAGAGAAATAAAACTAATTAGAAAAAATATTAGGAGCGATCATTCATCACATACTACTTTCTGGGTGATTTACCGCATTATATTGTTCATTTTTTTATAGGAAATAATGACCATCGTAATTAATTAAATGGGAAATTGCCTAGTATGTATGACTCATTCCGAACCTAGAATCATCTGGAGTGATGACGGATGAGAATTCCAATGGAATCAACCTGTACTCAGTGCCCCGATTACAATTCAGGTGGTGACTCCACATTTTTCCAAAATCTAGAATTTTACCTTGTGAGTCAGCTTGCCATTGCCATTAGACACCCCCCAGGGCATAAAAAACCTGTGTGTCCACAGCCAACATACTTGTGGAAGATAACAAAGGCTGGATGGAACCTATAATTTAGTATTTAAAAACTGGTACCCTTCCTAATGATCCGAGAGAGGCCAAAAGGTTAATAAGAAAAGCCGCTGAATGTCTTTGAGGAGGGTGAAATAAGGCCAAGATCTAGAAGCCGACCCTGACTTAAATGTTTAAGTGAAATAGATGCTGATTATGTGCTGAGGGATATTCACGAAGGAATTTGACCAGCTCATGAGGGGGGCCAATGTGCTTGCTAGGAAAGTCATCCTAAGGGGATATTATTGGCCCACAATAAAAGGAGACGCAAAGCAGTTAGTCGCTAAGTGTGATGTGTGTCAATATCATGCCAACATCCATCATAGGGCTGCAGAAAACATGATTCCTATGGGGAGTGAATGACCATTCGCCAAGTGGGGAATGGAAATCCTAGGACTTTTTCCTATAGCAAAGGGACAGAAAAAGTTCTTGATTGTAGCAATTAACCACTTTACTAAATGGATCGAAGTTGAAGTAGTCCCTATCATTACTTCACAAAGGATTCAAGATTTCTTTTTTTTAAAGAAATCATATGCAGGTATGGAATTCCTAGAATACTTATCACTGACAACGAGACACAGTTCGCCTCTCAGGCTTTCAGGAATTTTTGTGACGCCTTTAAAATTGAGCAAAGGTTCTCATCAGTTTGTCACCCCTAAACTAACGGGCAAATTGAATCAGCTAATAGAATCATCCTACAAGGTCTCAAGAAAAGGCTAAAACAAGAAAAGACCAGTTGGGTCGATCATCTATATAGTGTCTTATGGTCTTATAGAACAACTCTAAGGGATCCCACAGGAGAAACTCCATTCGCCCTCTGCTATGGGTCAGAAGTGGTGGTTCCCATTGAGATAGGTGAAAGGAATTTTTGAACAAAAGAAATCTCGCCAATTAATGAGCAAGAGCTCTGTATTAACTTAGACTTGCTACCTGAAAAACAAGAACAAGCGTACCTACGAATGATGGCCTGTCAACTCAAAATGGCGCGGTTCCATAATAGGCGAGTTCGGGAGAGGAAATTTGAAAAAGGAGAATTGGTACTAAGGAAAAACGAAGTTTCTACACAGAAAACAGGAAAACTCCAGGCTAACTAGGAAGGTCCTTATCAAATCGCCAAAGTCATTGGTAGAGGAGCTTATAAACTTTAGACCCTTTGAGTCGAGGAAATCCCCATGTCATGGAATGCAGAACACTTGAGGAAGTTCCATCAATAAAAGACCTTATAAATCTAAGGCAAAGAAGCTCGTAATAGATGCTGGAGCCAAGGAAAACCTCTAATAGCTACTGAGGTACTATTCTATTTAAATTTCTATATTTGTTTTCATTTTCATTCAATAAATAGGTAGATGTAATGCCTGGAAGAGCCTAGGTTAAATCCTCCAAGAATTAACGAATAAGTCATTTGCCAATAATTTGAGCATATGTATAGACTATCTTGAGAAGACCTTTCAAACAAAGGCAAAAAATTGACTAAGTATTAATAATAGCCGACCTCTAATCATGGGGTGACCTATGGCTATGAGCTGCTACAAGACCTCTTAAAGACTTAAACAGAGGCAGAACTAAGCCAAGAGCCATATATAAGACCTCTCTATTAGAGGCAACATTCAATCCTCAACCAGGGGGGACTCATAAGTTAAAGTACTACGTAAAGATCTTTCCTAGAGAAGGCCAAAATTTGACTAGATGTCAGAAAATAAAGCAATTTAAAGACCATTCCTAGGGCAATTCTTATAGCAAAGCTTGCTAGTATCGCTAAAGGTGAGTATTAGAATAAGAATAAATAGTCACAGAAGCAGTTCCAAGGACAAGGTTGAAATATTATCTGTTCAATAAGAGCAGAATACTATTTCAAAACAACATTCAGAATGCTATAAAAGTTACAAAGTGGCGACAATAATATTCATTCACTTCAAAACATTACAAGTCAAACTAATGAACGATCATTAGGAAGTCAGATATTATTCAGAACATTATCAAAATTTACAAGGGCGGTCACTCGCCCATCTCTTTATCATCTGGGAAAATAGAGTCCATAAAAGAGAAATCCAATTCCGGATGGCTCTGGCTGAAATGAGCTCTGGCCGAGTCCCACATCTTTTGTCGATATTTGACCAAAACTTGACCAATCGCCTGCTTTAGAAGCCCAGCCTCTTTTAATTTAGATTGGTCAGCTGCATGTTCGCCTTCAACATGAGCAGCCGTAGACTTCAGGTCATCAATTTCTTTTTTCAAGGCTCCACAGCGGACTTCAAGTCTTCATTTTCCTTTTTTAGGGACTCTGTTTCATCTTTTAAAAGTCTTTAGATCGGCCTCCAGTTGAAGCTTTTCTTTGTTAAACTTGTCCTTGTGCCTCTTGGTGTGATCTTGCTCCTTTTTAAGTTCCGCCTGCATACCAGCAGTCGTTTCACAGTATCAATTGATAATTCATTGTGTGTATCTGCAATTTTGATATACTTTTCTTGTAATCGGTCCGTACTAATTGAGCTTCCTAATGCTGTCATTTGTAGCGGTACATGCAGCTTCAAATGGAAAACATGAAGGCAAAACATAGAACAATTACCACAGCCTTGTTGAGGACCAAATATCAAATATGTGTTAAAAATTAATATCTAAAAGTTAAAAATAATTATTAAAAGATATTTTGCATTGATTAGAGTA
>CANYLF014722985.1:0-10526 GCA_948193215.1 Bocquillonia castaneifolia
ACTTGTTTAGGTTGTTTCATTTTTGCATATTAAATTTGTCATATGATATCTGAAGTTAGGGTTTATGTATATGTATACATTTTTTTTTATGTTTTTGTTAATGCATGCTTATTTTTAAATTTTTGGAATGTATTTTTTTTATCATCTAGCGGTCTTGAAACATATATGAAACTATTTTTGATTATTATTTTTTATGCATTTTTTTTTGTAGAAAAATGTCATCGGAGTCATCAGAGGATGAAACTATTAGTGATATGGCCAAGAAGCTTAATGTTGAAGTTGCAAAGAAGTTTGCTGAAAAGAAGCAAGATAAGGTTAAAAAAATTAAAAAGAAGAAAGATGCTGCTGTTAGTAAAAAAATGCATTACTTCTAAGAAGAAGGATGTTGTCTGTAAAAGCAAGAAGAAGGTTGAAGTTAGTGATTCTGATGATGATGTTGTAGAAGTTTCTGAAAAAAATGTAAAAAAGACTGTTAGAATTAAGGGAAAGTTTGCGTTGCCTGTTGTAAATGAGGATTTTTCGAAAGAAGATGTTTATGTAGTTGAAGCTGAAGAATATAAGGTTTTTTTTTTCCTTTCTGTGTGTTTCATAATTGTTTCTTAGTTGTTTTTGATGATTTCATAAATGTTTCATAAGTATTTTTTATTTGTTATTTGTGTGTTTTATTTGTTTTTATGTTTCATAAATATTTCTTTTTTTTTATATATGCTTTTGTGTTTTTTTAAGTGTTGATAAAATGTTTTATTATGTGTTTCATAAGTGTTTCTTATTTGTTTCATAAGTGTTTCTTATTTGTTTTGTTTATTTTTTTAGGATTTTGAGTTTGTCATTCATGTAAAGATGATATTTCTTGGTAGGCCTATTAATGGTAATAGATTTGGTGTGTTGAAAAATATACGTGATACTTTGACTAAAGAGCAGCTTGAACTTTTTCAAGGTTCGTGTTTTGGTAATTTTTTGAATATGGTAGATATTGGTTTCTTTCAACCTCAGCTGCTGCACTTAATTTTTTTGAGGGAATTGTTCCACAAGGAGAATGAATTTTGGTTTGAGTTTAATGGGAAGAGGCTGAGGTTTGGATTGTATGAGTTTGGCTGTGTTAGTGGTTTGAGATGCTCTAGATCTGAGGAAAAATTCAAAGTAGTAAAATAAGACAGTTTTTTGAGAGGTTTTTTAGGGATATTCCATGATTGGAAAGGGCAGATATAGAGAGGGAGTTTTTGCAAAATCCATGGAAGACCAATAAGGATGCTGTTAAGTATGCTAAGTTTACCTACTCTATTGTTGTGGACTGATTCGAAGTCCAGCTTTAAAATTGATAGGTACCTCATTAATGCTATTGATAGTGAACATTGCGATGAGTTCCCATGGGGAAACCATTGCTTCAATCTGATGTCTGTTAGTATGAAGCACAAGCTTGTTAGTCAGAGGAGCCGCAATAGTGTTTCTGATGCCTATAACCATAGGTGTCATGGTTTTGCATATGCTCTGAATATTTGGTTTTATGAGTGTATCAATGATGAGATTCCTACATTTATTGTGGAGGTGAATAAGGAAGCTGTAGCTGGAGCTCGTCGATACTTCAAATGGAAGCCTTTTGATGTTTCTGGTGATCATACTGTTGACAAAAAGCTTTTTGATTTTGTTCAGGTATGTTCAATGATTTTTTTTATTACAATCTATGAACATATTTCATAATTGTTTCTGATTCCTGTCTTTTTTTAATAAAAAGGTGCAATTTAAGAACATTACATCCACTGATGATAAGAAGAGTAGGTTTTTGTTAAATAATCTTGTCGAGAACAATGAGTTTGTGATTGTTAGTGAACAGGCTGGTTGTTCAAAATTTGAATATGGTGTTGAAGAATTGTTAATAGGAAGAGTTGGGAGAGTGATATTGAAAATACTGTTAATAGGAGGCTTGAGGAGGTGAAAAAGATATGGTTTTCTGAAATGAAGTCTGATGTGGAGGAGATGGTGAATAGAAAGTTCGATGAGTTGAATACTTCCATTGATCAACGGTTTGAGTTAATGGTGAACCGCGTTGATATCTTGAAATCTCAGATTCCAAAAAAGGTATTTATCTCTATTTTTGTTTTTTTTTTGTCACTTTTTTTGAATGTTGTTTTTATTCTTTTATTGTTTTTTTATTTAGAGTAATGATAAAGATAGTGATGATAATGAACGTGAAAGAGATGTATTTCATGATGCTGATGTTAGGAGTGGAGTTTCTGATGACGATATTAATGATAAAAGAAGAGAGGTTTCTATTAAGTTTTATTTAATGTTTCATAAATGTTTCATATATGTTTTTTATCGGTTTGGATTTTTTTTTTATTTTTTATGCTCTCTAATGTTTCTATTTTTGTTTATATCAGGATGAAGATCATGTTGTTAAGGAAGTTGGTAATGTTGATGTTGTTCCTGAGAAACATGATACTATTATGGTATTCTCTTTGAATGGTATTTTTTATTTTTTTAAATTTTTATGTAATATTTTTTTCATTCATTTTTCTTTTTTATGTAGCCAACTTTCAAGTTGTTGAGTAGCAGTGAAGCTGGTGATGATTATGTTAATAGTTCTGATGATGATAACAATGCATATGCATATGTTTTGAAGGTTTTTTTTTTTTGATTTTATATGTTTTCTTTAATTGTTTTTGATTGTTTTCTAGATTGCTTGATATATGTTTATTTTAAAGGCTAGTAAAGATTCTAGAAGAGATTATGTTTTTAATGTGGTAGCTGGCATAGGTTGTGATGTAGCCACTGCTGTTGAGGTTTGATATTAATTTTGTTTTTTTTTCATTTTTTTAGATTTGATGTTTTTTGGGTTGATTTTTTTTAAAATTTTTTTTGGATGTTTATGTGATTTTTTTACAGGAAGAAGTTGATGAAGTTGGTCATGTTTCTGAATAAGCTGTTTAGGAATCTGCTGTTCCAAAAGATGATATGGTAGAAAATGTTTTGTTTTTCTATGATTTAACTTTTTATTGTTTGGTTAAATGTTTCGTATTTGTTTCTTAACTATTTTCAAGTTGTTTCTTAATTGTTGCCTAACTATTTTTTAATTTTTGCTCACTTGTTTTCATATATTTTTACTGTTAAAGGCAAAGATAGATTCAGGAACAGATGAAGTTTTTGATTTTATAAGTGGTATTGGCCGCGATGCAGTATTAGCTTCTGAGGTTTGTTATTATTGTGATTCTTTTTGTTTATTTTTTTAAAGTTTTTTGTTTATTTTACAATATTTTTTCCTGATGTGATTTTTTTACAGAAAATTGGTCTTGATGATATTGTTCTTGAATGTTGGCCTAAGCACCTTCAATCTATCTTATTTTGAGCTTAACAACCTTAATTATATGTTTAACAAAGTTCTCAAGTGTGCAGGATTGATTAACATATAGTTGACACGATGAAAATGTTTCAGACTCATAAATCACGCCCACGATGTAACGTCCATAATTAATTATCGATTAATTATGCCATTAAGTATAATTAATCATTTCAATAAGTATTGGAATCATTAGTATGTTTGATTTTGTTAATTGAGGTTGATTCATTGGTGATTATGAGTAGGAGGGGTGTAATTGGAAGAAACAAAAGTTGGAGGTGGTAAATGGTAATATTTGATAATTTGAGGAGTTATCTCTTAATGGTTCAATTCTATTAATTATGTATTGTTAAGTATAATTGTGTGAAATATAATTGAAGGGAGTTAGATTAATTGAAGGACTAGATTGTAAGAAAAGTTGAGGAACTATTTGTAAAAGAAGTATGAGAATTGGATTAGATAGTTAATGGAAGTAAGTTAAGGGAGTGGTGTAGGGAGAGTTTAGAAGAGGACAAGTGGCATGAGGAAAGTAAGAAAAAGACAATTGGCTTGATGTGAGATTGACATGTGGCAATGGAATAGTAAAAATAAGAATAAAATATTTGTTAGTGGATTATCTCTACAAATTGAGAAATCCTACACCAAATTTACTATTCATCTAATAGGAGCTTAACTCAATTAGAAGCTTAATTGGAAGATTAGAAGCTCAAATATGTAAGTTTATCTTAATTTGTGTGGATTATTATATCTTAAGGTTTATTGGAAGTTGGGGGTTTATGGTTATTATTGGATCTGAAGACCAACATGATGAAGCTAATGATCAGACAAATGACTTACCTAGAGAATGGAGATATCATACATATCATTCTCAGAAAAATCTATTGACAAGTCCATCCAGCAACGCCACAACAAGATAAGAGCTCAAACAATTGATGGGAAATGTGGCTTATGTCTTTTGAATCGAGCCAAAAATAATAACTAAAGCTCAACAAGATGAAAACTGGATAGTTGCTATGCAAGAAGAGTTGAACTAGTTTGAAAGAAACAATGTGTGGCATTTAGTTCCAAGAATCAAAGATCAGCCTGTAATAGGAACTAAATGGATTTTCAAAAACAGACTTGATGAACATGGAAATGTTGTAAAGAACAAAGCTCGACTGGTAGCTAAAGGATACAACCAGGAAGAAGGAATAGACTTCAAGGAAACTTTTGCTCCAGTAGCTCACCTTAAAGCTATCAAAATTCTGTGTGCTTTTTCTTGTCATAAAAACTTCCACCTATTCTAAATGGATGTGAAGAGCTCTTTTCTGAATGGATACATCAAAGAAGAATTATATGTGGAGCAGCCCCCTGATTTTGAAGATCTAGATCATCCAAATCTTATTTTCAAGCTAATCAAGGCACTCTATGGACTCAAACAAGCTCCAAGAGCTTGGAATGAAAGCTTGAGCAAATTCTTGCTTCCCAACAATTTTGTGAGAGGAAAAGTGGAAAAAACTTTGTTCACCAAAGGGCACAAAAAGGAGATCTGGTTGTTCAGATCTATGTAGATGACATAGTTTTTGGGTCAACACAGTAGAAACTATGCAAAGAGTTCAGTGATCTCATGAAGATTAAATTTGAAATGAGCATGATGGGAGAAATTAGCTTCTTCCTTGGACTTCAAATCAAGAAGCTCAAAGATGGGATATTCATCAATCAGGCTAAATATCTAAAGGAGCTTATCAAAAAGTTCAAAATGTCTGAAGCTAAGGAGAGCAAAACACCAATGAGCACAACAATTAAAATGGAGAAAGATGACAAAGGTAAATCTATTGAATGCAAACTCTACAGAGATATGATAGGATCCTTACTCTATCTTACTGTAAGTAGACCTGATATTCACTTTAGTGTGTGTTTGTATGCTCGGTTTCAAGCTAACCCTAAAAAATCACATATTATTGCTACTCAAAGGATTATTAGATATCTTATTGGTACACAAGACTTAGGTCTTTGGTATCCAAAAGATACTTCTATTGATATTGTAGGGTATAATGATGCTTACTTTACAGGAAGTCAAGTGGATAGAAAAAGTACATCTAGAAGCTGTTAGTTTCTAGGCAGTGCATTAGTTTCATGGAATAACAAGAAGCAGACCTTAGTATGTTTGTCAATTGCTGAAGCTGAATACATTTCTACAGGAAGTTATGTTGCTCAAATTCTATGGATAAGACAGGAGTTGGAAGACTTTGGTATGATTTACTCTAAAATTCCTATCTTTTGTGATAACAAAAGTGCCATTAGCTTGAGTAAAAATCATGTCTTGCATTCACGCACCAAGCATATTGAAATCAGACATCATTTCATCAAAGATCATAACCAAAACAATGACGTTGAGATGATTTTTGTACCCACTAAAAAACAATTGGCAGATATCTCTACAAAACCCCTGAATGAAGAAAATTTATGTAGAATCATAAGAGAGCTTGGCATTCAGAAGCTAGAGTATTAGCTTCAGCTTTCTTTCTTTCATTTCATAAAATTTTGCATTTAATTTTTCCTTTAAGCATTTCTGTATATATTGCATTTTTCTTATTATACATGTGTTTAATATTATGTTTCCCTTAAGTTTATGTTACTAAATATACAGAATTAAAAATTGAGATATTCAAAAGTGTAAAAAATATGTTTTCTTCGTTTCTTCTTATGATAAGGACTGTATCTTTCTGAATTATCTTTTGAAAAAGTTCTTCTTATTTTTTTGGGCTAAACTTTTGGGTGTGATAACTACTTGAAATTAAGAGACAGTTGTCCTAAAAGGGTCAACCACATGGTAAGGTCTAAAACGGTCAAACTTTTAAAAAGAAAACTATTTGAGGATGAGGAGAGAGAAAGGCCAGTTAAACCTAACAACAGATAGGAAATTAATACTTATTCGTTATTATCTTTAAAATTCCCAAAGACCAAAAACTCTTTTTCTCTCTCAAACACCTCACCTTTTTAAAATTCAACCAACCTCTCAGAGTTCACCATTGTTCACTTAAACCTTAAAAAGCTCATTTTTTTCTCTCAAAATAACTTTGAGCTTTCAACCTGAAAGATGGCAGAACGAGGAAAAAGGAAGATTAGTGAACAACTAGAGGAAGTAGAAGCTATAACCCTAAAAGCAAGAAGGCAAAAGCTACACCATCATCAAAAAAGGAGAAAAGGAAAGCTCAAGAGAAGATGAAATTAATTTCTCCTATGTGTGTCGACAGGAGATATTTTCAAGAGGAGAAGTTTGGGCTAAAGGAACTTTTCGAGTTTCAAGGATGGGTTCAGTACATGTAGCTAAAGAAGAAAGTGTATGAATTCCTAGTGAAACAATTTTATGAAACCATTAATGTTGAAGGCAAAAAAGTTTGTATTTTCTTTGATAGTCTCAAGGAGAAAAAGTACACTATTTCGCATGAGACTATCGCTGCAGCGTATAGGATTCCCAATGAAGGTGTAAAAATTGGTCTTGAAGCTGATGATGAATATGATGAGCTGGATGCAAAACAGGAGTTTTTTGGCAACAAGAAGATGAAAGCAAAAGACCTTGTAAGTGCTGGATCCTTTGATATCCCTGAAAGAATAGTCCAAAGATTTTTGACTCATTATATTGTACCTAGATTGGGGAGTTATGATTATGTCAATAATATTGATATTAGCATTTTGTGGCATTTATTTAAACAAAAGAAAATTAATTTATGCTTTATCATGTATTACCACTTTGTGGGAATGGGTGTGACTAGGGAAAACAGAGGTATGCCTTATGGAATGAAACTAACAGTCATGTTTGAGTACTTGGGATATATTTGTCAAATGAACGTAGTACTGATGTTCCTAAAAGTGACTGATAGATAATAATTTTGTTATTGGGTTGTCAAAGATAGAAAGAAAAATAACACTTATTCAGGTGACTATGATGATGTTTTTAATGTAACTCCTGGTGTATCTGATATTGAGCCTGAAAAGAAAGGTGATGTAACTCTAAAAAAAGAGTTTGAGATAGATTGGGAAGCACTGATTGTTGAGGCTAAGAAGATACAAGTTCTTCAAATGTGAAAATGAATGTCTTAGAGAAACTAAGGCTTGAAAAAAAAAGAGTGAGAGAAAAAGAAGAGAGGAAGAGAGAAGAAGAAGAAGAAGAAGAAGAAGAAGAAGAGAGAAAAAGGAAAGAGGAAGAAAGAAAAAGAAAAGAAGATGAAGAGTTAAAAAGGAAGTTAGAAGAGCTTGAAAAAGAAAAATGAAAGAGAGATAATAAGGATGCTAAAAAGAGAGGAAGCTAAGAAAAGAAAAAAGGAGGCAAAACAGAAAAAGAAAATTGAAGCTGGACAAAGGGCAGGAGCTAGTTATAAGACCAAGCTAAGGGCAAAGAAGATAGAGAAGTCTTCCTAGAAAATTTGAATTGAATTTCTTAACAAGTCTGAGGAAGAAGAAGAAGGCTATACCTTTGAACAATTAGTGAAAAACACCAAAAATGACAGGGTTACCTTTCCGCTTGATGGTATCATGTGTTCAAAAAGAGATTTTGAAGCATTTATGGTAAGAAAAGAACTGGGAAGAAAGAAATAAAAGTGTCAGTCAAAAGTAATATTGATGACTTGCAAGGAGAGTTTGAGAAGATCAATGAGAAACTGAAACTAGAAGTGGGGCTGATCAAATCAAATGTCACATTTATACTAGATTAAGCCATGAACCAATTAGTTGAAATTGGTCAAGAAGAAGTGGATAAGCTAAACAAGAAAATGAGTTTCTTGATGGATGAAGAGACTCAACAAAAAGAATGTGAAGCAGCGATTGGTAGAGAAAGGATAGAAACTAATCCAGAAAAGGCTGAAGCTTTTACACAGGCTGAGGAACAAGATAATCCAGAAAAGACTAAAGCTGATCAACAACCTAAAGAACAAAATGTCACCACTGGACAAGATGAAACTCCTTCTACTGAAAATCTTGATAAACTACAAACTGTAGATAAATAAGGAGAAACAAAGACTGTTGCTGAGGAAGAAATTATGGAAGCTGAGAAATCATACGAGGTTGCTGAGAAGTCAGCTTAAATAGTTGAAGCTAATATACAGACTCAAGGTTTTGTAGCAGAAGAAGAGTCATCCAACAGCTCAACAGAAGCAGAAGAAGAAGCTGAAAGCACTAAAACCTCAAGCTTCTCAAAAGACCACCTTCTTGATTCCAAAATTGAACCTCTGCCTCACCATCTCCTTAGTTTTATTTAGTTCACTTTTGAATATCTGAACAATTTTCTATCTTACTATGTAGTTTTCTGTTTTAGGTGTCATCTACGTTTTAGGCCTCTTGCAGGTATCACTCACATATATTCTTCATAACCCTTATTGATGTTGACAAAAAGGGGGAGTATATGTTGTTTTGTTTTGAGCAGTAGCCTTAAACTACTATGCCTAGTTATTTTATGCTTCTTTATGTTTTTAATTAAATTTGCTTTAGTCAGTTTCCTTTCATTATCTTCTCTTTGATATTTTTCATCACTTCTTAAAATCTTGCCTGCAATGTCCTTATTAATTACCATTTGTGTTTTGAATCTGCTTATCTAAAAACTGCAGGGATGAGAATGCTTTTGACTCAACATATTTAGTTATTTTTTAGCATTATGCAAATTTCAATTGTTGAATATTGTGGCATAATCTCAAGGGAAGCAGTGTACTAAAAGCATGCATGTTTCTTAAAAAGACCTTTGCATCTTCTTACTCAAAAACTCACTTCATGCATTTGTACATATCATATTTATTTTAAGATTTTTTGTTTAAAGAAGGTCATTTTTGCCTTGCTTTGTCATCATCAAAAATGGGGAAGATTGTTGGCTAAAGGATAGTAACTCTTAGTTTTTGATGCTGATCAGTCAAGTCATAAAGGCAAGTTTTAATGTTGAGTTTTGAAGCTATAAAATAAGGGGAGCAGACTAAAGAAGGGACACAATTCTGTCTCAAGCTAATGGAATTTGAAGGCAGCCATAGTGTCAATCTTATTGATTTTACACATTCTAAAGCTAATGTAATAAGTTAAATATTTTCTTTAGAATGTATGTATGAATGATTGAAAGAGTTTGCACTAGCATGACATGTGTTAGTATTAACTCTAATTCTAGAAGCTTGTGAGTCATCATATAGGATAGGCTGTGGAAAACCGTTAGCTAGCTAGAGGATAGATTTTGTTATGCATGGTTCCTCATTTAATGGGTTTACTGTTTTGAATATTCTTTGGCAGCTTCTATACTTTGTCATTCTTTGATATTCTCCTGGCATCATAAGGAAAGGACTGTAGAGACTTTTTAAACTTTAGGGCATCATTTCTAGAAGGACCCTAAGAGCACTATATATATATGTCATTCTGGATTTGTCAAAGAGATAGAAAGAGCAGCCTATAGAGGAAAGAAAGAATATAGTGCAAGTGTGACCGTAAATCATTCATTCATCTTCTCTCAAACATGTCAATAGAGCTTGTAAAGATTGTGGAGAGATTTTATCTTTCATTTTTCTTTTTATAAGAAGGCAAGATCCTGTTAAATCTTGTATAGTTACAAAAGCTATTGAAAATCTATAGTTAGCTTTAGACTGTAAGCTGAAAGGTTTTCTCTGATTCTTGAAAAGAGAATAGTGAAAGCTTGAAATCCTAAGATGAGGAGAGCCTTAGGTAGTGGATGTAGTCTTATGACGAACCACTATAAATCTTTGTGTCTCAGATTCAACTTATTTCTCTTTTATTAGCTTCAGCATTTGTTTTGTTTTAAATTGTTTCGATAATCTCAAAAATCACAAAAATAGCTCTCTGTTTTTTTTTAAGTATATATCATAATATATTAGTAGCATTTTTATCAAATGATTTAAATAAAATTATTAATAGAAATAATTCTTTTGAAAAGAGTTTATTTGCTAGCTTCGATATAGATTAGATTCAAAGTTATTAAACTATTTGTTTTCAATCAAAATTTTAATTGACTCAATTCAATTGGGGGGGGGGGGGGGGGGGGGGGGGGGGGGGGGGGGGGGGGGGGGGGGGGGCGGGGGGCGGGGGGGCGCGGGGGCGGCCCGGCGCCCCCCCCGGAGTTGTGCCCACCCCCCTAAAGAGTAATTTCAAAACATCTGCCTCTGGCAGGAGGAAACATTGATATGTGCCACCCGTCCCCCCCCCCCTTAAAAAATTCATTTTTTTGAAT
>CANYLF014723359.1:0-13473 GCA_948193215.1 Bocquillonia castaneifolia
AAATACTATCTCCCAATTAATCCTTAACACTTATTTCTATTACAATTAACTCCCTCAACTTTTCTTACAATCTAGTCCATCAACTAATCCAACTCCCACAAACCTTATTTCACACAATATATCTAACCACATCTTATGCAACATATCACCCATTAATATGATACCAAAGACATACTTAGTGAAATGGTTTAATATACTTAAATGCATAATTAATCCATAATTAATTATGGCCGTTACAAATATAAAGCAGCTTGGTTGTATGTATTGTTGAATTGTCTAGAAGTTTAACCTTTCATCGAGTAAGCATATATACTTTATATTGAATCATTTCCTTTTATAATTAAATCCATGAGCTAAATGTCTTTCAATTGATCTCTGTAGCATATTTTTCTGATCAAAGTTGCGAGCAATATCCAAACTTAAATGATGAAGGCATCAGTACCATGACAGAGAATGAATTTTATGATTGGTTTGAGAAATACGTATGAATTCGTTAAATTAATTCTATTTATTCACTTAAATTCATGAAATCCTTACTGTGTTACTGAATGATTTATTCTCCACAAGCCAGTACACCTTTGAACAAGATCGATAATCATTATCTTCAATCATTATCACGCGGTCCCTTTAGACAGGTGAAAACATTTAACGGTTACTTTATAAATAGATTAAGGTTTCACACTAATGACTATGGGAGTAACCGAGCCACATGGAACATTGGTGTTTGTATTAAGGGCACTAACTATTTTACAAATGAGAGTGATTATTACGGGACTCTTCTTGAATTGGTTGAGTTGGAATTTCTAGCCCTACCCATCAAAGGAACCGTTTTGTTCAAGTGTGATTGGTTTGATCCAACACTAACTTCAGGTATAATTATACATCCTTAATATAAACTTATGGATGTCACAAAACAAAATGGTTCAACATGTAAGAGCCTTTTGTGTTGGCTGCACAAGCTTCACAAGTATATTATTACAAGTATCCAGATGCAAAAGGGGATAGAGTTAATTGGCTGGCAATGTGTAAGATCAAACCTTGAGCATTCATTTATGTTTCTGCTACAACAAACACTGATGTAATCGAATCAAAATGATGACATTGAAGAAATGTGTCTTCAGTCAGTGGTCGATGATGATGATGTGGTTTTAGTGGCAGATTCTTATCTTACTGATGAGGATGCTGAACAACAAATTGTGGCAGATGAGAGGGCCTCGACTTTTAAAGAAGCTTTAGAAGATGAGTTTGAAACAAATGTTACAACTTCTGAAGATAATGAACCAACATATGACGACACCGATGACGATCACTAGAATAAGTAATACTAATAATCAGAACAAAAACATAGATTATATATGAACTTATATTTATATTATTTCATTTATGTTATTAATATATATATTGTTATGCATATATATATTGCATTATTATATAATTGTTAATAAACAGGTATGCGAGGCAGTGGTCAGACTAGTCGGGGGGCTCCCTACAGAGGTGGTAGTTCTACTAGGAGAGGGCCCCCTTGGTTGAGAGATGAGGAGGTGACTGAGGAGGTGTCTCAGGCTATTGATGAGGTGCCTCAGAATTCAAGGGATGTACCTCAGACAACAGGGGTTTGCAATAGACTAAGGAGCATCATCAGGTGCAGCAGGATGATATTGAGGAGGAGCATGTTGACCGCCCTACCTCTCCATAGACATGTGACTATTTGACCCTTCCCCTCTATACAGTGCAGAACAATAGACAAAGGTAATTTTTTTATTTAATTTCTTATTATTAACAATAATTTCATTATGAATTTTTTTATACTTATATATAAAAATAGAATCTTACTATATATATGTGTTTTCACTTACTACAGGGATAGACTAGAGCCTTCTAGGAAGATAATCAGGTCACTAAGCGATATCTTCAAGAAGAAATTCAGGCCTTATGGGACTTCCTAGAAGTCCCTTCCAGTTGATGATCAGGAGATGTTCTGGAGAGAGTTCAAGGTGAGTTAATTCTTTACTTATTTAATTCACAAAATATTGTTAATATAATCATAATTTCTTCTATCATATAATGCAAATTTCAAACTAATTAAGCTTTTTTGTTCTTGTTTTGCAGATATTATATAGGTGGGTGGAGAGTAAAGAGGCTGTGAAGCATGCTTTCTTCAAGCACGCGGTAAACCGATACAAGGATTTGATCTTTGACGTGAAGAAGAAGTGGACGAAAAAGAAGCAAAAGGACAAGAACGTCCCCGAGAGCATTTTGAAGGAGTGGGTGAAGCTTTGGGAAGACCCGTCACACAAGGCATTGTGCACTTCAAGGAACGCCAACAGGAGTAGTGAGCCAGCAGGTCGAGGGACCGGGATGTCCACCCACTCCTGTGGTTCACGCTCGATGCTTCAGCACGAGCAAGATTTGGTAAAGCATTCAAAACTTAATACAAGCTTTTCTTTTACATTTTAATTAATAATAATTATATTATTTTTTCCTCTCATTTAAGAACTAACTTAATTATCTTTTTCAGACTCTTAGAGAGGGGAATAAGTCGACTGTGCCTCATCTTTTTTGTTACACCCACACGAAGCACCACGATGACAAGACTTTTATTGATGAGCGATCGCGACTGGTGCATGTAAGTTTTCTATGTATATAAATGTAAAAAAATTGTAATGCTTTAACTCTAATCTAACCACTATTTTTTCATTACTTAGGCTCGATTTACGGAGTTGATGTAGGTTGCTTCCTAGGGTCTTGGCTCCTCCTTCACTACTGTGGGTTTTTCTACTGTTGCCAGTTCTTCTTCTGCATCCCTAACAACTGATCAAACTATCGACCCACAAGGATTACCATCTCTTAAGAACTAGCTTTGGTTGGAGGCTACCATCGGGAACAAGGGCAAGAGTCTCTACAGGGTGTACGACCTTGGATCTACAGCTGATTCACACTACCCCACTTTTGATCTACTATCTCACTCTCGTCCAGGACCAAAGCATGATTTATGGCCCAGCATAGAGGACTTCAATGATGTGATGAGACGCTCTATTCAGCATGAGCTTGATGATCTTCGTCGTTGCCTTATGGATGAGATTATGGGGGTTGTACAGACCCGGTTGTCAACTCAGGATCTAGACTTACGTATGAAGCTGCAGGATATTATTCAGAGGGCATGAGAGTTTGGGATCGACTACCAGGTTGATTTCCTTGTTCAGCCTGAGACGACTACAGATCCTCCTCGCACAGATCATCCTATAGAGCCCGGGACAGGCACAGTTTTTCCTCATATAGAGCCCAATACAGGCAAAGTTCCTCCTCCTCCAGGTCCCAGTACAGGCACAGATACTTCAATTACACAAGCCCAGCACCACCGGATTGGACGACTAGATCATATTTTTGTATAGGCCAGTTCTGTACGTAACGTACATATTTTGCACCACTTTTTGTAACTTTGGAGCCCAATACAGGCAGAGTTCCTCCTCCTCCAAGTCCCAGTACAGGCACAGATACTTCAATTACACAAGCCCAGCACCACCAGATTGGACGACTAGATCATATTTTTGTATAGGCCAGTTCTGTATGTAACGTACATATTTTGCACCACTTTTTGTAACTTTGTATGTGTGTGTGTGTGTGTGTGTGTGTGTGTGTGTATATATATATATATATATATCTCTCTCTCTCTCTCTCTCTTCTTTACCATTTATTTTATTTTATTATATTCAATATTAATATAATATAATATAATATAATATAATATAATATTCATATTAATATTCATATTCATATTACTATAATATGTTTAAGAGAGTATGATATATAAATATCATATATGTGGAAATATCAAGAATTTTTTTAAAAAATAAAATGCTCCATAATTAGCGACCAAATAGCGACTAAATACAGACTAAACATCGACTAAACACACTATTTCACGTTTAGTCGCTATTTAGTCACCATTTTTGTCTCTATTTGGCGACTAAATTAGCGACTAATTACAGAAAAGACTGTAAACCACCTTTTGTCATTGTTTAGTCGCTAATTGGGCGCTAATATGTTGTCTCTATTTAGTCACTGTTTCGTTGCTACGTAGCGACTAAAATGTAGTCGCTATTTAGTCTCAACATTAGCGACTAAAAAATTAAATTTAGTTGCCATTCAGTAGTGTGACAAAACAAATGGAAATTAAATTATTTAGTCTCAATTTAGTCGCTAAACTAAATAGCGACTAAAAAAATAAAATTAGCGACTAAAAATTCAGTCTCTAAATCGCTCTTTTTTAATAGTGTTCCCGAACCTGTTAATGAGCTTCTTATTGATGAAGTCAGCCATGCCCTTTGCTGTGACTATTGGCAGTGAGATTTCTTCGACATATCTTGAAAAGTATTCGATAGCCACAACAATGTACTTATGACCATCGGAAGCTGTTAGCCTTATCTCTTCAATAATATCTATTTCCCAAGCCGAAAATGGCCAAGGGGATGTTAGATTGTGTAGTTCTGTTGGTGGTAGGTGAATCCGATTCCCGTGTAACTGACATTCATGGCATTTTTTGACCATCTTCATGCAATCTCTATCCATCTTATCCCAGTAGTATCCTTCTCAGACTATCTTCTTTGCCAAGGTATGCCCACTCATGTGGAGACCACAAACTCTTGCATAGATCTCTTTCATGACTTCTTTTGCCTCATATTGATCCAGACATTGAAGTAGTACCCCATTCAAAGCTCATTTGTAGAGTATACCCTCATGATAAGTGTAGCTTCTCGAACTGACTCTCAAGGCGTGCTTCTGTCTCCCATTAGCTCATTCTGGGTATTCCCATTTTTCTAAAAATCTCAGAATCTCATAGAACCACGGCTTCTCCTTAGGTTAAGTCACAATCATTACTCATTCGCCTTGGTAGCAAGGAATTCTGGCTCTACACATCACTAGAGGTTTCATAGCTAAATCTCTAGGATTTTTCCACATGGATGCCAATATTGCTAGTGCGTCTACCATTTCATTTTCTTCCCTTGGCAGATGTGTAAAGGTACAATTAGAAATACTCAGTGTGAGCATCTGAATGCACTCTGCATAGGGTTTCAACTTCTCATCTTTGACTTCCTAGTTTTCTGAGGCTTGGTTGATGATAAGCATTGAATCTCCATAAACAATGAGGTTATTTGCTCCTGCTGCAATGGCTGCTTCCAAACCAAAGATGCATGCCTCATATTTGGCCATGTTGTTGGTGACCTTAAAGTCTAACTTCTTTGCCAAAGGAATGCTTTCCTCTTTAGGAGTGATTAGGATTGCCCCTACTTCGGCTCCTTTGTGGTTCACGGCTCCGTCAAAGTATAACTTCCAACCATTTACTTCTATCAGTTTCAAAGACTCATCTAGGAACTTGTACTCCCATGTTTCTTGCCCTTCTAATGGATTGAGAGCCAAAATCGTTGCTATAGCCCTTCCCTTGATAGTCTTCTTGATCAAGTACTATATGTCAAACTCAGTTAATAATACTAACCACTTGGTAAGCTTCCCTACTAGTACTGGTGCCTCATACAAGTACCATAACGGATCGACTTTTACCACGGCTTGAACCTGGTAAGAATGATGGTAGTGTCTTAACTTTCATGTCATCCATATTACTGCTAAGTAGGTTTTCTAAACAATGTCATATTTTGCTTCATAGGATAATAGCTTCTTACTGAGGTAGTAGATAGCATGTTCCACTCTAATTTCATCTTCTGAGCGACCATTGCTCCTATAGCATCATCCTCCAAGGCCAAGAATAATATCAATGGTCTCCCTACCCTAGGGCTTGAAGGATAGATGGATTCATCAAATATTGCTTGATCGTGTCAAATGCTTTCTAACATTGCTCATCCCATTCTACTTTCTGATCTTTTCTGAGTAGCTTGAAAATGGGCTCACAGACTGTAGTTAATCTGAAGATAAACCTATTGATGTAGTGAATATTGGGAGCGTGATATCACTATTTATCATTTTTTTGTAGAAAGAGCTTAATGCACGCTAAAACAGAAGCCAAGGCTGAAGGTAGATTTTTTACTCCCTCTCCCAATCTATAGATCTATAGAGAGAGATCCACTGCATGAGCAACCCGACTGTGCGTTTCATGTGCTCTACAAGCTAACTTCTTTCTCGGTCTTCAAAACTGGCATCTCTTGAATGGCCTTTACCTTTTTTAGAGCTATCTCAAATCCTTTTCTGGCTTATTATGTGCCCTAGGAGCTTTCAAGAGGTTACCCCAAAAATGCATTTCTTTGGGTCGAGTCTGAGGTTGTACTTCTCAACTCGTGCTAGGAATCGATCGAAGGCTTCAAAGTGATCTTCTCTAGTTGGTGACTTGACCATCATATCATCTACATAAACTTCAATCTCCCCGTGCATCATATCACAGAACAAGGCCTTATTCTTGAGTCCAAAAGGCATGACCTTGTAGCAGTAAACACTTTATTCTATGATGAAAGCTGTCTTGATCTTGTCTATGAGTGCCATCATTATCTGGTTTTAGCCGGTGAAGCCATCCATAAAGGAATACATGGCGCTTATACCTACACTATCAATCAGGGCATCAATATGAGGCAAGGGGAAATCTTCAGTGAAGCTTTGTTCAGATCCCTGTAGTCTACACACATCTTGACCCTTCCATCTTTCTTAGCAACTGGGACAATAATGGCTAACCATTCTGGGTAACTGACAACTTCCAAGAATCTAGCCTTGATTTGTTTCTCAATTTCTTCTTCGATGAGTTTGGCCCATTCTTGTCTAAGTCTTCGACGCTTTTGCTTGACTGGCTTCTTAATTGGATCTATAGGAATGTAATGTTTGGCGATGCTTCTATCAATACATGGCATGTCATCATATGTCCAAGCAAATACACCTTTTCTTTTATTTAATATTTTTTTCAAAATTTTCTCTCTCATTAGTAGTAATATCAGATGCAAGAGTTATTTCCTTTTGTTTTTCTTTTATGCCAATGTTAATAGAATGTGTTTGCACAGAATTAATGTCAAAAATGCTTATGGTATGATCTATGTAATGCATAGTGCCATCAGGTAAAACATCAAACAAGTAAGCGAAATTTTCATTCATATCATTGACCTTGGAAAGAAAAACAGAATCATCCTCAAACAAATCGGACGTTATTACATCAATATCAGAAGTTTCATAAAATAAATCAATTAAAGAGCTCTCTATGAACTCATCTATCTCAAAAACTACAGCAGAGGTCAAGGTAGTATCCTTAGGGTCGATCAGCTCCTCTATCTTCATGTCTTGGATCCCCTCAAGCAGCATCTTCACTACAGCATGCACATCTAGCAGGTCTTTAAAGATCTCGAAGCAAAGCACTTTAATCTTCCCAACATCCATAGGTTCAGCCTTCCTCTGGTAAATAGTACCACACTCAGGAATAAAGAAATCACCAAGAGTTTTGCCATCTTTAGCCATCTTATCACCTTTATAGCCTAAGCCTTCTTTGGTAGTCTACATCTTGAAGTCTGGAAATTGTGTGATGCCTTGTTGGTTCTTACCCAATCCCAGTGTAGGCAAGTAGTCCATCTTCTTCATCATCTGATTGACCATAGAGTTTTTTAGCTCTTCAAAGATACCCATAATCTAGAAGCCCATAGGTGCAATGATTCCTTAGGGAGTAGCTGTCAGCACTGCAACTGATGTGGCTGATTTAGCTGAAATAGTCAATACCTCATCCTGGTAAGGAAACTTGATCTTTTGATGAACCGTGGATGGCACTCCTCCTAAGGCATGGAACCGAGGCCATCCAAGGAGAACAGCAAAGGTCATGGGGATGTCTAGCATAGTGAACTCAACTTTGAAAATAATAGGACCAGTTTTGACTTTCATAGTAAATGTGCCTTCAACTGCTCTCTTAGAGTCGTTATAGGCCCGAATGACAAAATTTGACAGCTTCAAATCTTCTTTGGCTATCCCCATCATCAATAGAAGCTTGGATGGGCAGACATTAATGGATGAGCTATCATCAACCATAACATAAGATGTTCTCTTCCCATTCACTTCAGCCATAATGAACAATGCTTTGTTGTGGTCCTTTCCTTCTAAAGGCAAGTCTTCATCAGAGAAAGTTATCTCCCCCTTCTTCCTTTTATTTATAAGTGTCACCACTTCATCTGGAGTAGTGGTTTCAGGAACTGGTATCTGAGTTCAGGCCTTGACCAATGCCCACCTATGAGACTCTGAGGAGACAAGCAAGTCCCATATGCTTGCATTAGTCTTGGTCTTTTTAAGTTGCTCGGTCACAATGTCGGTTGAGGTAGCTTCCTCTATTACTTCTTACTCAGGCTCCTTACTAGCTTCCTTTTATTTGCCCAAATCCTTCCTTTGGAAATCTCTCCCACTTCTAGTGACTAAAGCAGGCTCTGAATTGACAATTTTCATTACATTGTCGATCTATAGTTCATCTTCATCAAAACTATACAAGGCATCAAACTTGAAGTAGTCTTTAATCTTCCCATCCTTCCTAGTCTGAATCACATAGGAATCAATCTCATCCCTAGGGAATGAGATTTTCTTATCAATCTCAACACACAAGACATGGATATCTTGCTCAATGTTAGTTGGCGTATCTCCCTTATCTAGGAACTCTTGCCAGTCATCAGCTTTCTCCCAATCGTTCAAATGATCACCCCATTTCTTAGGCCAAGGTGTGTTTTTGTCATAGATGTCAAACTCTGGACCCCAGTTTGGTTCAATACCTTCAAGAGGAATAAGAGGTGGTGGATGCTTCAGGTACAAGGCTTTAAAATCAAATTTGCCTAAGGGTTGGCCCAAAAGATCTTCTACATACTCTTACTTTAGTTCATGTTCATCATGCATATCTTTGAATCTCATGCCTTCTTGAGAGCTTGCTCTTCTTTAGCAGAGTCATAATCAATAGAACCCCATGCCTCATCCAAATCATCATCAGTGAAAGAGGCCCATACCTCATCTTCAGTCACACCTGAATCAATGCCGCTAACTCTATTTGGTGGAGGAACATTGTTATAGGTGGGTAGTGGGTTGTTTTTGGTGCTTGGTTTTTTAGAATTAGGGTCCATGAATTTCCCTTCATCTATGAGGTCTTGAATGAGGTGTTTCAGCATGATGCAGTTGTCCATGGAATGGCCTTGAACCTGGTGGAAACGGTAAAAGGCATTTGGGTTGTATAGTGGTGAACTAGTGTTTGGTGGGTTCTTGGCTGGTTCGGGTTTCAGCAAGCCTTCTTTTTCAAGTCTTTCGAATACTTTGGACAGAGTTTTATTAAAATTGGAGAATTTGTGAGTGGTTTTGACTGCATTGACTTCCACAACCTTGGTAGATTGTGTATGAACATGGCCTGAGCTAGCCTTGGAGGTCTTCTTCTTATAAGACTCAATTTTTTCAACTAGAGCCCGTCATCATAGAGCTCTACAAAATTTCTTGGGTTCATCAATTGAAGCTTCTCGACCCATGTGGAATGCACATTCCTAGCAATGATTCTGACCTAATCCCTCTCCGAAGGTTTGTTAGGCATCAAAGCAGCCTTATTTCTCCACCTGATTATATCAGAAAAAGTTTTTCCATCTTTCTGTTTAGTCATCTCCAAGTCTCTCAAGGAAACTTCTAGAGCTGCATAGTAGGAGAAATGACCCCTAAAAGCTTCATTAAAAGTCTTCCAGTCGAACTTACTACTAGTAGGCAAGGCATGATACCAGTCAAAAGCTACCCCTTCCAAAGTCAAAGGGAACAAACCTAGTTTCTACTCGGCGTTGAGAGTAGTGGCTGACATGATGGTGATATATTATTTCAAGTGTAGCTTGGGGTCACCAGACCCATTGAATTTAGTCACATCAGGCATCCTGAACTTAGGAGGGAGCCCAGTTCTGCCATAAAGACCTAGGTTATCAAAGTCAAAGTCCTGGTTCTTTCCCATTACCATCTCTTGGAGCTTCTCCATCTTCTTAATCAGAGCTTTGAGGGCATCGTTATTAGGATGTTTCTCACTTTCATCATCACTACTAGATTCTCATTCCTCCTCCCTATGGTCATTCCTTTCCTTAAAGGCCTTCTTGATGACATTGTCCATCATGTCTTGCATGGTTTTCAAAACATCCTCACTTAATCCGGCCATAGTGCTTATGGAAATTGGAGCTTTAAGAGTATGATGTGGCTTGTTTCGAATGAGGCATCCGGCTTGTCTTGTCCAAGAGGCACTAGGAGGATCTATACTGCTGCAAAATAAAGGGTTAACATGTTATGACATGTATATGCAAGATGCATGAATACATGTATGCATGAATGCAGGCATTACAAGGGGACACAAGTAACAAAACGTTGGTCAAACACACATACTACCAAGTGGTAGACCTTCCAATCTTATTCCTCCCACACATGTATTCATTCAGCAAGTCAACATTCCTAGGAATTGGCTTAGGCCGTCACATTAACAAGGGATGCTATTGCCAACATAGTATGCACATTTGCACACAAAAGAAGCTCTCAACATACAAACTAAACAATAATTCATTACTGTGACCTTATCCCATGTCTTTGTTTTAACAAATTTCCTTAATGTTCCCTTGTTCCAGAGCCGTTTTAGCATCAGTCATGTACAGTTAAACCAACACACCAGCATCCCTTTCTTAAAGGTAGTAATCAAAGTCATTCTTCCCAATTCTAAATGACCCTATGCTATAAGGTTTCCCTAGCCAGGCACAATTAAGCTAATGCTTCCTCCGTAGGAGATAATTAGGTATTGAGTTAAAATAATGACACTAGACTCGGGCATTATAACGGCTTCATGGCATCACATAACAAAATAATCATTTGGTAAGTCCTAAGGGAAGTTGCTATGGTCATTACATGGCTTCGGTCAGGTTCGAATAAAAGAAGGTTCCCATAGAAGGCGAACTCCCATTAACCATCTCCCTCTTTCAAAAAAAGTTCAAGCAATGATAGGACATTCAGCTTTGAATTTCCCATTAACTATCACTCGTTAAACATAACTATGATGGTAAGCAATAGTAGGCAACTCCAACTATAAGTGGTAGTCACTGGTTTTGCCTCCTATGAAGAACTCTTGTAAATCATAGGTGACTCGACTAATGGTACCTGCAAGGTAGGGTGTTTTAATGCAAGTATAAATGCAAAGAAACTAGAGTTTAGCATAATAAAAAAGAGTATTGGTAATCATTTGAATCATAAGTAAGTTTGTTAAAGGTCCCCAGTGGAGTCACCAAACTACAGACAAGGAGGTTTTGCCTCAGAACCTGAGCCATGACTAGCAACTGTGGCACTATTTGTTCAGCTACTGAGCTGAAGTGGTAGTCGCTACCCGAACCAGCATCGGGAATGTCTTATAAGGTGTACACCTCGAATCCTCTAAAGAATACAAAAGGTGCATTGAACCTAGACATTCAAAGATCAAACTTATCAATTCCAGAGCATTATTCTTTACCCAATACTCCTAGTTTTATGCCAACCTTCATTCCTTCTAATAAAGCAATAACAACATATAACATATTATAGCCTACCTTTCACATACATTCATGCAACTGTGAGTTTCTAATAACAAACAAGGGTAAATTTTAAGAATTACCAACCATTAATTAGGGTTAATTAACATGCATAAGTGATAACAAACATATAACATGTTGACCCCAAGGATCCATTAGTGATTTTGATGATGCAAAACATTGTCTTAATGGTAATATGTTTGCTAAGTGCTTTATAGGTGATGGATGCATATCAAATGCCTAAGAACAGTTGATGAAGATGATCAAGGGATATTGATGATGTTTTGGAGTGCATTATGAGTGATAATGAGTAGTGCAAGATGGTGATGAAGAAGTGATGGATAGGTTTGGTGAAATGTGAGTGATAATGATGGAATTCTTAATGGTATTCAAAGTGTTATATATGAAGATTGTGTATGACGATGAAAAATGGTAATGTGACATCCAAACCAATAAAGGGGTCAGAAGATCACTTGTCATAAGACGTGGTCACGCCTTAACGACCACGAGATCACTTGTCATAAGACTTGGTCACACCCTAACAATGGTAATGAGCTTTGATGAGTATTTTAGCTTAGGTGGATAGGTTTAAGTGTTAGCCTTATTAAAACACTTAGGATAATGGTGTTTAGTTTAGGTGGATAGGTTTAAGGGTAAACCTTATTAAAACACATGGGATAATGGTTTTTAAGTTAGGAGGATAGGTTCAAGTGTAAACCTCAATAAAACACTTGGGATAATTGGTGAGAGTTTTTGAGTTAAAAGTTAAAGACTTATGGTAAAAAGATAAAATATGTCATGGGCTAACTAAACCTACAATTTATGCTCATTGGACATGGTATAATGGAAGTTTAGGCCTTAAGGAAAACTAAATGTGCAGAGTCAATTTTGGATGGGCTGAATTAAACGAATTAACTGCACTAATTGGGCAATAATCATATTATAAATTATATATGGATTAAAAGTCCAATATGTCTAGTATTTAGATAAATTTTTATTTGAATTTTTGGAGTTGGAAAATAAAAGATATGAATTTTTGAGTGATTTATGGTCATTCTATCAGACAAAGGACTGAATACATAGGTTGTATTCAAACTTATGTCAAAAATTATAAAAAAATCATTTGAATGTGAAATTTGGTGGGGTTGTAGCTCTTGAAGTCTAATTTTCATTGCATAAAATGGTGAAGCATTTTGAAATTTCTACAAGGAGATATTCTTGTTTGAATACAGACTACTCCAGCTGCAAGTCACATGCTTTTGGCGTCCATTGTTTTAATTATTGCAAAACATCTACAAATCTCCAGAAAACGTGCCATATATATTTTTGAAAAGGCTTGGATGTCTAGTTTCTAACAAAAAAGGAATCATAATTTGTCAATAATCAGAGCTAGAGTGAATTTTGAAGGAGACATGCTACATTTGTCAAGCAACCTGGCAGCCTTGAAGAATGGAGCCTTACCAATCAAGTTTGAATTTCTTGGTTGATTGAGAACGGCCATTTCTGACTTCTTGCCTATAAAAGGAGGTATTTTAGGCATCAAAACATACACAAGAGCTTGAAGAAAGAATAGCAATTAAGAGTCACAATATTTATAAGTTATTTGAGAGTTTATGTTGTAATTGTGAGAAAAAAACCTTCATTCTTCTTCTTATAATTTGCACTTTGTTTTTTTATTGTGTGAGAGATACTAAAACACAAGGAAAGGTTTAAGTGTGTACCTTGAAAACACTTAGGTTTTGGGTTATGAGTGTAAGCCAAAAAAACACTTGAGTTTGGTTTGTGAGTTAGGCTTAGAAAACTCATTTGTAAATGTTGAAGATAGCCTTAGAAATCTTCATTGTAAAGGTAGTGAGATAGCCTTGTAAATCTCACATTGTAAAGGTTGGAGATAGCCTTGAAATCTTCATTGTTTTCTATTTGTGGTTAGTGGAACTCCAAAGAGTGTCTTTAGTAGAAGTGGACGTAG
>CANYLF014723950.1:0-11353 GCA_948193215.1 Bocquillonia castaneifolia
CTAGGTAAGCAAGATAGTAGATAGCGTAGCAGTGTATTGCCTAAATTTTTGAATCATCGACATAATCAGGTGGGCCGGAGGAGTTAACATGACATGAGGGGCATTTTGGGAAAACTTGTGTGCATCTATGTGATGTAAGAAATTGTAATGTATGTATTGAAGCATGTGATGCTAATTAGGTTGGAATAAGTATGCTTGAATCCTTATATATGTATATAAAGTTAAATGTTGATGTGGTTATTTATAATCTTAGAGTGAGTACTTAAATGTTTTTGATAATTTAAGAGTCTTGTTGATGTTATTAGGTTACGAATTTTGACATTATTGTAGAGCTCTTCTTGAACTTGAGTTTAGGCTTAAAAATCAGGTCATTTGGAGTTCTATAGCCCGAGATTTGGTCATCACAAGTTTCATTGAAAAAAAAATCAAGTTATGAAAATCCTGAATTTTGGTTGTCGCGATCTGATCATCATGTCGCGACTTAGGGTATAATGTCTCGAGTTATGTCATGACCTGAAGGAGAAAAATGTTTTTTTTTTAATTTTTAAAAGGTTTTTCACTATGTTTTCTTTATGAATATTTATATATATAGTAGAGCCATAAAAGATAGGTGTGTTAAATTCCAATTATCAACTCATTCTACCAAACACATATTAACATAAAGAACATAAAAAAATTTCATCCAATTCATCCACTACTAATTCAACAAGCCAAGAGCATAGAAATTATCACTCAATCAACTAGAACATATCAATTTAGCTAACATAGCAATTTCCACTCAATATACACAAAGTTTAGTCTATTAAATACTTACAAAAGATATAGGGCAACAAGGTAGTCCTAATAATCTTTTCTTATAATCTCCTTGCCCTTTAATGTGATCCAAGGTATGAAGCAATGAACCAATGACTATGGAGCATATTTTGAATGGTTTATTTGATGATGACAATGGTTTGATGACAATAAGTTTGTTAGCAATCTAATAAGCTTAATTCTACAGAGTCAAGAAAGTCAACAAGTTAAAGTCAAAGTCAACCAAATGGTCAACGGTAAAAGGTCAGGGAAGGTCAACCCAAGACCAAATCAATGGTCAAGGGTCAAAAACCTAACCCTAATCCTAAGGGTTGATTACTTATCCATAATTCCAAATCAAATTGGGAAGTTAGAATTCGGATTTACTAAGTATAGCGGCTTGTTCAGGCCATAACTTTTGTTACACAACTTGGATTGATGCGATTCAAAATGCCACGGGAAGAGGACTTCAATATCTACAATTCATATATTTTAAGAATTTTTATTTGAGGTCTCTATGAGGGTCAGAATTAGGACTCAATTTCAAAGTTGTAATCTGCCAGTTTTAGTTTTCCAACTAGGATTATGATTTCTATCTTTATTTGCTTTTCTTTCAAGCCAAGCTTGTTTTGAGGAATTTTCTTGGTTGTTTAGGATTAGAATTACTTTGTTTAAGCCCTATATAAAGAGGCATAAGGGCTGGCCGAAATTCATAAGTTTATTTGAATAAAAAAAATTCGTTGCTTTATGCAAAAACCCTAGGCGTTGCCTATTATCTTTAAGGTGTTCCTAATTGATTTCTTGAATTAAACTATGTGTTAGTTTATTCAATTCTACCTTAAAACAAACTATTAACTTGTTACTTCATAGGTTGTTTGAGCAATCATCTAATTATAACTTGAGGATTTAGTGGTTAATTGCTATGCTTGCTAGTTCCATTCAAATTAATTGCAAACATCAAGTTAGATCTTTGGGTTAAAAGTAATCAACAATATTGGTAAGGTTGATATCTCTTATAGATAGAGGGTTTATCACGTTTGATTAGGTTAATCAATCTACATTGAGTTTGAACGTATCAATTCCTATTCAAGTTAACCAAATTTCCATACCAAATTTATTGGTTCCGTATCAATTGGTATCATAGCTTTGCTTGAAGGTTTGTGTTAAATTGAAGATAAGAAGCAGTTTAAATGGACTAGATCCGTAAGTTGTTATTAAATTCAATTCGTTTGTTTTTTTTTTCAATTAAGAGTATGTCTTCTCTTCATCATCAATTTCTATCAGTTGTGGGATTGTAATTGTTGAATCCGCAACCTGTTTTGTGTTTCTTTGTGTGAATTATTTTTGTTTTTATTAATTAGGGTTTACAAAATGGTTTGTTTTAATTATAAATAAAAAAATTCAAAATTAAGGAAACCCTAATCTTGGCTGTGAGTTTCTAGTGTAAATTTGAGTTGTGTTTGTTTAATTCTGCATTGTTTTGTTTAATTCCGCATTGTTTCCTTACCCAAATTTAAAATTCAGATTTGGAACTAGTTTTTTTGTGTTTTGGTGTGACAAAATTGGGTTTTTGGGGATAGAATTTCAAATTTTTTCTTAAAATCTTTCTTGGGTTACATTAAGTTTGCTTTTGTTTGTTAAACTTGTTTTGTTCACAAGTTTTAATTTTTGTTTTCTTTGGTTGCATTGAGTCTATTTTGTTTTCCTTGTTTTTCTGTTTAGGTTTAATTTTAAGGAATTTGACTTGAACATCTATTTTTGGAGAGTAAACACGTAGGGGAGTGAATCTTTCTTTGTTTCGTGATTAACCATGTTTGGTGAAAAGAAAATTACTTTGAATGATTTGGCTAGTGCTTTGTTGAAATTAAATGAGATTATGATGAAGGAATTCCAGAAAGAGGATGAGAGATTTAATCAATTGTTGAATGATAAGCCTAAAAATTCTAAGTGTCATGAGGTAAAACCAGATAATATTTGAAGTGATCTTGTGGAATCTTTAGCTAAATTTGTGAAACCAGAAGAGTCTGAAATTAAAGGTGAGCATATGGTTGAATCGACAATATCAAATTCTTGTGTTAATTCTTGTGTTAAATCTGATTTTGATGAGGATGATGATGATGGGTATCAATGGAGGTTAACGAAGCGTGATTATGAGCAAGATGATGTAATTCAACTGAGTTCTATCAATGTTCAAGAAAGCGCATTAGTTTTGGCGCATGAGGATGATTTGATTGATGTTTCTAATCCGCATGGAGATGTCATTATTGATGCTTCTAATTCATTAATTGTGGGAATGGATGATGTTTCTATCTCATCTAATGAAGATGGTTACATTCAAGAGACTTTTGATGGTGTGCAAGTTGATCACGTGGAGTTTGTCATTCCTCATGAATTTTAATTTGATTATCTTGGTCCTCATTGTTTCTTTGTGCTACAATTTTTAAAGGTAGATATGATTCTATTCTGTTTTGTTTATGTGATGTTCATAATACTTAACTTCTACAAAACTAGAGGTCTTGTTTTTATGAACAAAGGTTTGGTAATGGTTTCTTGTGTGCATGAATTATCTCCAACGAATCTACATGTAATGATTCGAGGATGAATCATTTTTCAAGAAGAGGGGAATAATGTGATCAAAGGTATGAAGCAATGGACCAATGACTATGGAGCATATTTTGAATGGTTTATTTGATGATGACAATGGTTTGAAGACAATAAGTTTGTTAGCAATCTAATAAGCTTAATTCTACAAAGTCAAGAAAGTCAACAAGTCAAAGTCAAAGTCAATCGAATGGTCAACGATCAAAGGTCAATGAAGGTCAACCCAAGACCAAGTCAATGGTCAAGGGTCAAAACCCTAACCCTAATCCTAAGGGTTGGTTACTTATCCATAATTCCAAATCCAATTGGGAAGTTAGAATTCGGATTTACTAAGTGCAATAGATTGTTCAGGCCATAACTTTTGCTACACAATTCAGATTGATGCGATTCAAAATGCCACAGAGAGAGGACTTTAAGATATACAATTCATATGTTTTAAGAATTTTCATTTAAGGTCTTTAAGGGGGTCGGAATTGGGATGTAAATTTAGAGTTGTAATCTGCAAGTTTTAGTTTTCCAACTAGGATTAGGATTTCTATCTTTATTTGCTTTTCTTTCAAGCTAAGCTTGTTTTGCCAAATTTTATTAGTTGTTTATGATTAGAGTTACTTTGTTTAAGCCCTATATAAAGAGCCATAAGGCTGGCCGAAATTCATAAGTTTGTTTGAATAAAAAAAAATTCGTTGCTTTATGCAAAAACCCTAGGCGTTGCCTATTATCTTTAAGGTGTTCCTTATTGATTTCTTGAATTAAACTATGTGTTAGTTTATTCAATTATACCTTAAACAAACTATTAACTTGTTAGTTCACAGGTTGTTGGAGCAATCATCTAATTATAACTAGAGGGTTTAGTGGTTAATTGCTAAGCTTGCTAGCTCCATTCAAATTAATTACAAACATTAAGTTAGATCTTTAGGTTAAACGTAATCAACAATATTGGTAAGGTTGCCATCTCATATAGATAGAGCGTTTATCACGTTTGATTAGGTTAATCAATCTAAACTGACTTTAAACGTATCAATTCCTATTCAAGTTAGCCAAATTTCCATACCAAATTTGTTGGTTCCGTATCACCCTTGGACACACCTATTCACATAATCAGTTCAAAGTACAACTCAATAAAGAAACATACATATATATACCAATCATTAATCTGTCTATAACATAAAAATTCACCAAATGAACATATATACATGATTTAATATGATGCATGAGATGAATGATAACATGACAACATGCATGTTCATGTAGGCGGCTTACATGTACTAAATTTAAAAATTCACCAGAAATTATACACACTTGATAAAATTATGATATTTTACAAATTATACTTCCATCAAATTAGAAACCGTAACAACAAGAATCACCTCAAAATCATTTGTATAAATAACGTTATAATTTTTTTAATACAGCCACTCCTATACCCGTATCAACAGAGCAGTCCAAAGTTTGATCTTAAACACCCAATCAAATGGGTTAATTTTCTTTGAAAATTTTTCAAAGTTGTAGAGCACATCTTAAAGTTTCCATAGACATCAAAATCGCTCAATTTGGACTTGTATAACTCAAGTTATGATCAAAATATTGAGACTGTTGTACACAGTCTAAAAACAACAACATGCACTTGAAGAAATTCATGTAATCAACCTCAAAATAATATTTTTTTCCAGAAATTGATACATGATTCATGCTTAATCAAGTCCTAATTACATGATTATAACTTAAAATCATGTTTTCCCTAAATTCTACATGAACCCGAATAATTAAATTACTACAAAGAAATGATAACTCACCTCAATTAAGCTTCTAAACCTTCAATTATTCTTCACTTAATCCAAAGCCATAAAGAAAAATAATTTTTTGATATTTTTTTTATGGAGAAGAGTGGAAGTGCATAAGATAATAGGAAAGGAAGAAGAAGGAGAAAGGAAGAAAATGAAAAAAAGAATAAGAAGAAGATGATGATAGAAATTTAGATAGTGGGTTTCGGTGATTGTCCACCAATTTTTCTTTTTTAATAAGAATAATAATAATTATTATAATACTTAACTCTTCATACCCCCAATTCAATTCTACCAACCAATTAATCTTTCAATCAAACTTATACTACAATTAACTGTTTTAACTTTCCTTATAATTAGGTCCTTACTCTACTTTAACTTCCATAAACTTTACTACACACAATACACTTCTACCACATTATTTCATGCAATGTATCACACATAAATATGATGCAAATGATATGATTAATAATATGTTAATGCATATTAATAATTTTTTATTTAAAATACGGCTATGACACCCCCTTTTGGTGCATAGAGATTTCAATTTTATTTGAAAGTATCACCAATTTTATTAAAATTTAAATTTATATACTAATTTCACTAGTTAGAAAATAGCATGTATATTAGAAAATATAAATGTTTAAATTAAATTTATCATAAATTAAATATAAAATTTAATAAAATCAATATTTATTAATATATATTGTGGTGTAAAATATAAATTGTTATTAACTATAAATCAATTTAAAATGTAATAAAATATTAATATAATTTAAAAGTGAAATAATTTTAAAATTAATAATTTTAAAATGTAAAAGGTATAAATAAACCCTTTAACTTTTCTCAAAGAATATTTAAGCTCTTAAAGTTTAACTTGGTACAACTAAGCCCTTAAACTTATAAAAATTGCTACAAATTAGCCTCTTTGACTAACTCCGTTAATTTTTTCGTTATCCAAGGTGCTGATTTGTACCAATTTTCATAAATTGAAGGGCTGAGTTGTACCGAGTCAAAATTCAGGAGCTTAAATATTCTTTAATAAAAACGTTAAGGGCCTATTTGTACCTGTTGTCTCTAATATATGTAAAATGTTTGGATTTAATCTTTAAAATTTATAAATATATCTTACCCCTAATAGAAGTAAGTTTTAATGTTTTTATAAAATATAATTCATTAATATTTGTTATATGTACTAATAAATTATTTTCTTTTTTTTGATAAGTGAAGAAATATATTAATCCACAAGAAGTGGAAATTCCAAAATGAGGGTTTCGCATACTGAAGGCTACATCCCCATCATGGAATAAAGACAACCTATAGATTAGGTGAAAATCTCACCAAAGTTTCTAAAAACATCAATAGTAGAGTATGGAAAGGAAACATTCCTTTGCTTAAAAATGAACACCGCCTGAGAGATACATTTAATGACAGTGTCCTCTAAACATGGATTAACATTATCAAAAACCCGTCTATTCCTATTTTTCCATACTTCCCAGATAATGAAGAACCATAAAGCTCTCCAAAGCTTGCTATAACGAGGTTGAGGAAGAAGATTAAACCACAGAAGCATGAAATCTCCAACAGAAGCTGGAAAAGGAGAGTAAACACCCACTTCTCTCAAGAACCAAATCCAAAGAGACCAAGCACTAGGACAATGAGTTAAAATGTGATCAATAGTTTCCATAGGGCTGTAGCAAGAAGAATAGAATACACCATGGCCTACATTGATGCCTCTAGAGTTAAGAAAGACAAGAGAGGGCACCTTTCCAACGCAGGCTAACTAGGCAAAGTGAAGAACCCGAGGAGGAGCCACCGCAGTCCAGATCAGCTGGAAGCAGCCATGCCACAGCAAAGGGAAGAGGATTGAACTGGCGGCCTTTGCAAAAGCAGCAGAGGAGTAACCATGCCGACGTCTAGCCCAGGTGATACAATCATTGTCATCCGAAATATTCATGCCAGCCAACATTTGCATGAGAACAACAAGTTGGTTACGTTCTATACCTCTCAACCTTCTATGACCATGAAAATGCCAACTCCTAACAGCCATATCAGCTACAGAAATAATCTGGTTAGAATGAACATTAAAAAGTAATGGTAATACATCCTTAATAGGACCACATGGCAACCAATGATCTCATCAAAGCAAAGTATTCTTCCCATTCTTCACCACATGAGTACAATTATTAGAAAATATTTCCATTACTATCTGCTCTTTAACATAAGATTTTCCAATTCCTTTCCAAATCCCTGAACATTTCAGCTCCTTGTAGTTAATAACATCAACTATAGAAGCAATATCAGAACTTGCTTTCACAACCAAATTACAAATAGAAGAAGATCACCACATTTAAGCTTCCAAAGCCACTTAAGAAGCAAACTTTGATTAGTGAGATTTAAAGGATTAAGACCCAGGCCACCAACTTCTTTAGACTTGCAAATATCCTTCCAAGACATATAGCACAAACCTCTAGCATTCCCATCTCCTTTCCAAAGAAAATGAGCCATATAACCCTCCAATTTTCTTTGAACAGTGACATGCATATTAAAAATTGACATGAAATAAATAGGCAAACTATTGAGAACTGACTTAATTAGGATCAAGCGACCAGCAGGGGAGAGAAGCTTACCTTTCTATATAGAAAGCCTTTTCTAGAAATTAAAAACAATTGGATCCCAAGATTTAATAAAACCTGGCTTATCGGACAAAGGAAGACCTAGGTACTTCATAGGCAATAATTCCACCTTACATCCAAGCTTGGAAGCCACCAAATCCAAACTAGAGTCATCCAGATTAATTCCTAAGACTGTACTTTTCCCATAATTAATCTTGAGACCAGAAACAACTTCAAAACACCTCAAAATTCTAAGTAAATTGTCAACCATACACAAGTCAAAAGGGAGAAAGAGGAAAGTGTCATCAGCAAACTGAAGAAGCTGAATAGGAGACACTAAATTTAGGATCTCTATACCCTGAATATAACCCAAAGAAGCAGGTTTGGAAAGCAGACGATGAAGACCTTCAACAACTAAAATAAAGAGAAAGGGAGAAATAGGATCACCTTTTTTCATAGGGAAAGGATCAGTCAAAGAGCCATTAACCAGCACTGCAATTTTGGAAGTACGAAGCATATTCATGATCCACACACACCATGTTTTTGGAAAAGACATCCTCTTCATGGTAGCATAGAGAAATCCTCAGGATAAGCTATCAAAAGCTTTCTGGAAATCCAGCTTAAGAATCAGCAATGGAGAATTCCGTTTCTTAAACAAATGAATGAGTTCATGAGCCAAAAAGGAGCATTCATGAATAGAGCGACCTCTAACAAAAGCATGATGAGAGCAAGACACCAATAAAGGCATAATAGGGGAAAGTTGAGCCATTAAAACTTTTGAAATCAATTTACAGAGCCCATTTATGATACTAATAGGTCTAAAATCTCTCAATTGAGTTGCACCAACCATCTTAGGAATAAGAACCATATAAGAGAAGTTTAAATCAGTTGGAATCTCACCAAAATGATATAAATCATTGAACAACAGAAGCACTTCTTTCTTAATGATTTTCCAAGCCTTTTTGTAGAAAAGAAAATTAAAACCATCGGGACCTAATGCTTTCAAATCATCACAAGACATTAGAGTAGTATAAATCTCCTCTTCATTAAAGGGAGAAACAAAGCTAGCCGAATCCACTAGATTTAGAGAACTGTAAGGCAAGTCCAATAAATCAAAATTCATAGAACAAGAAGAACTGAAAAGGCCACGGTAATAAGAATGAATTGCATTCCTAATACCATCAAGATTAGAGGAATAATTAGAACCATCAAAAACTTTATGTATAATATTATTTTTGTAATGAACAGAAGTAAGAGAGTGAAAATATTTAGTATTCATGTCTCCCTCTAAATTCCACTTAACTCTCAATTTTTGGCGCCATATTGATTCCACATTCTTAGTCACCTTCAACATAGTGGTTCTGAGGCTTACTAGCTGGCTGCTCTCTTCCTCACTTAGAACCCGATAGTCCATCATCTGCTCAAAAAAATCAATTTGAGCTTGTAAATTCACTAATTCAGTGGCTTGATTACCAAATGTAGACATGTTCCATTCCTTCAGCTTAGACGAAGATTCCTTAACTTGGAGCAAAGGCTTGCTGTTGGGGAAATAGAGCTAAAATTATTCCAAAAAGATTTCACCACATCAGAAAAGTTCTCAACACTCCCCCAAGCATCTAGAGAACGAAAAGTTTTCAAACCCCAATTAATAGAATTCTTCGATTTGAAAAGGATCAGAATGTGATCTGAGTGTTTTCTCGAGAGAGCTACCAACAGAGCATGATGTCATAAAACATTAAGAGAAGGAGAGTAGAAACTTTTATCAATCCTTAATCTAGAGGTAGAATTATACCATGTATATGACCTCCCCAATAGAGGAAGCTCGATCAACTCAGCCAACGAGATGAAATTTTAAAAATCATGCATGGAAGGAGAGAAAGAGGTGCAATTTAACCTTTCTTGAGGATGGAGAATTTCATTGAAGTCTCCTGAGATCATCACCACACCATCAAAATTAACAATAGGGATCAACTCCTACCATAAAGATTGTCTCTACAAAGGACAGTTAAAAGCATTGTTAACACCTAATTTTTATACAGGAATACGGAAGCGGCTCAGAGGCCTAGTGATGATTATTCATGTTCTAAATAGCATGAATTGAGTTGACATTGCTTTTTAGAGATTATATTTGCTTCACTTTGAGCGTTTTCTAAGCTTGCATAGCACGTTTTTCTCCAAAATCTGGTTTTGAGCATAAATGATGCATTTTTCAGATGATTTTCATCATAACTTTTTCTACAAGGGTCCAAATGACTTGAAATTTTACTAGTTGATAGTTGAGGCTATTCTGTACATTTTCTCAGTTTTAAGTTTTTGTAAAATTAGACGTTTAGAGGCCTGAAAGGGCCCAATGCCACTCTGGAGAGTGTAATTGGGCCCAACGCCTCTCTTCCCATTGGAGTTGGGCCCAACGCCACACATATGACTGGCGTTGGGCTCAACACGACAAGGAAGACTGGCGTTGGGCCCCCAATGCCAGTCAGTCATTTTCAGTTGTAAAAAGCCCATTTTCAGGCTGTTTCAGCCCGGAATGGCCTGTACGAGTCGTACGCGTGTCCCAAAGCTCTAGAGGGCTATTTTTGTCCAAAAAATCCTTTACTTTAGGCTCAAGTCATTGAATATTAGTAGGAGACTGATTGTGGTAACCCTAACATAAGTTTTAAGCTAAATGGGCTATAAATACCGGTCCAAAACTAGGTTTTAGGGGAGAGGCTGCCATTCCATACGAATTTAGGGTTTTAAAATCAGAGTCTAATGCTCTGAAACTCATTCATAAGTTAAGAACACTTTATTTACATGGTTTTCACATTACAAACATAAAAACACATAAAAAGCTTACATCTTTTCCATTCAAAGGTGTTTTTAAGGTTTCTAATCAATTCAAAGAAGTCTCCAGCAACCTTCAATCATTGAAAGGCAATATTCAAGTTACTCAAACCAAGATCTGAGGGTTATCAAGCGCTTCTCAGTGATTTCTTGAAAGGTAAGTGCAGACAAGTAGGTTTTGCCTCAAAGCCTTAGCCATGACTAGCAACCGCGGCACTGTGTGTTCAGCTGCGGGGCTGAAATAGTAGTTGCCACTTGAACCTACATTGGGAATGTCTTACAAGGTGTACATCCCGATTCCTCTTAAGAATATGAACGGTGCATTGACCCTAGAGATTCATGGATCGGACTTATCAATTCCAGAGTGTGATTCTTTACCCAATACTCTTAGTATTATACCAACTTTCATTCCTTCTAACAAAGCAATAAAACACATAGCAATTATAACTTACCTATATACATGCAATGGTGAGTTTCTAATAACAAACAAGGATCAATTTTACATTACCAAACCCGAATTAGTCCAAATTACATACACATGGTCAAAGCAAATACAACCAACACATCAACACAACCTAGATTGCTACCACTTTAACTTAGAGATTACCAAGTAGCTTATTAGGTTCATTTCATGCATCATTTCATCTAATTCTTACCAAAGAAGGTTAGAATACTTACCTTATCGCTGCATTCCACGTGATTATGCATTTTTAAAGCAAATGGATTCACCAACGCCAG
>CANYLF014723998.1:0-15904 GCA_948193215.1 Bocquillonia castaneifolia
TATTTTAAATTATTTATTATATTAAAATATTCTAATTATTATTATTTTTATTATTTTATATGTTCTATTAGTGAATTATAAATATTACATGTGATTTTTATTAGTTTGACTCGTTAATAAGGGTTTAGCTTGATTCCCATGGGAATGGAGAACTCATTCTCCAGGGGGTGGAGGGGAATGGGTGATTCCCATTGAAGGGGTAATCACATTCCCATTCCTCCCCTAATTTAGTTCAACCAAACACTAACAATGGGAATGAAGCTTCATTCCCATTCCCATTCCGCTCAACTTTTAACCATACCAAACGACCCATAGATTCAAAGAGAATGTTATTCCTTGAAGGATATCTTTTACAACAAAGTTATTTTTGTCGGAATGATTATTGGAACCATAGAATTTTTTTTTTTTTTTTTGATATTTAAGTTTAAAGTTGTGCTTTTGGACTGTCTTTTCTTGAGGTGCCTACATTCTCTTATTCTGTTCTTCCATTAGCTGTTTTTTTTCTTTACCTGATTCAATCCCAATTGCATTTTATTCACAGGTACGACTGCGGTGTTTTCATGATCAAATATGCTGATTTTTATAGCAGAGACATAGGGCTTTGTTTTGGCCAGGTAAGATAAGTATGAAGCATGATAGTTGTGTGGTAAAATTGCTGGATTTTTTCTTTGTATGTTATGTTTTTATTTTCTTTTAAGCATTAATTGCGTCAATAACCAATTTTCTTGGTTCATGTTTAATTTTTGGCTCAAAGCTAAGCTTTTTTGATTATTATTATTCTAAAGGAGCACATGCCCTATTTTCGAGTGAGGACAGCCAAGGAGATTCTGAGATTGAGAGCTGACTGATTGGAGAAGTGATGTGCCATTCAGACTCTGAGATTGAGAGCTGGCTGATTGGAGAAGTGATGTGCCATTCAGCAGATTTACAGGGCAGCTTACATTGTGAATATAGGATTTTTTTTTCAGCGGTTGTCAAGGCAGTTTTGGCTTATGCAGTTGGATTAATTGATCAAATATTGTTTCATAATTGATAGTGATGCAGAATTCATAGATAATGAAAGATGGATTCTGAGAAGATTTTTGTTTGGAGTTGATCCTGAAGTAGTAGTCGCCTTGTAATTTTCTCGTACAATACTTTTCTTTTTGGTTATACCATCATATGTTGCCTTCCTGTCTGATTGCTATCGTTTCACGAGTGTAATGATTAAACTTTTTTTTTTCCTGGAAATGAAGAGAATTTATACCATTATATGTTGCCTTCCCGTCTGATTGCTATCGTTTCACGAATGTAATGATTAAATTTCAAGTTTTTTTCTGGAAATGAAATGAAAAGAAAGCATTGTTGTTCTCTCTATGGTATGTGCAGTTATGCATTCTTGTAGGGCAAGTTTCAAGGTGGTCGGGACTTGGAGGTGCTTTCTTTGATTTAAAAGAAGTGACAGACGATGAGTACAATCTATCAACTCTTTAGGCATTGAGAAAAACTGATTAACGTATACTGTTTAATAGTTCTATCCGTTAAGATGTCAAAACATTATCTCAATCTTATGTAACAAGTACATACATATTGAAAATTAACGATGGGAAATGAGTTCACCGCATGCTCCCTGTAAATTCTATCCAACTCGTACAATAGTAAAATGATGTGCATTTTAAGACGAGGCAAGGCAAAAGGCAAAAGCGCAAAGAATAATTTCACAACATGTAATTAAGTATATATTTCACAATTTTGTTTTTCATTTTTTTCCCCCTAGACAGAATTGTTTTCCAGTCATCTTTAACTACTTTCCAAGACCACAACATAAACCCATAAATCAGCAACGCCTCGTCAGATGCATTTGAATGATACAAATAACAAACCCGTCACTTATAATGAATGCGAAGCCTCTCACCACTACTAGCCAGAATCCTGAATGTGAACATCAACATTAGCCTGTAATACACTTGGTGTGCAGTGCATCAGATCCTCGATTAACCAAAAAAACAGCTCTCCCCGTCTTGTGACTCTGAGAATGAAACATAAACACCTGTAAGTGAAATACATAGAGGCTTTAGTACACTTGGGAGTGAATCCCGATAAGACTAGTAAATCGCTTCAAATTAATAAGTCAGACTTATAACAAAAGTTACATGAGAAGAGAAATTACAAGACGGCGAGACCCCATCACTGAAGCTGACAATCAAAGGGCTGCATTATCGAGGAACTCTCTTCCGACTAAGTATTTCTTGTTCTTTTAGTCGGTGCTGAAATCTTGCAAGACGAGCTTGAAGACTAACCAGACCAGCTGCCTTGCGTGAGAGCACAAAGCTCAACTGGGTCACATAATTGTCAATCAGACTACCTGGTTGGTCTACTTCTGCCAACAATTTCATTTCCTGGCATCCAAAAATCACAAACGGTTAGCACATGTGCGTGGACGTGACCTTCCAAACCAGGAAAACAGATTATTTGTTTCAAAACCAGTTACAATATAGTCACACCTTCATGAAGTCGATTGATTCAAAACCCCCAAAAGAAATAAGCTAACATGAAGGTAATAGAACTTAAGATCCTTGAAAGATGGATTTCCACTTACCTCCCGAACAATCTCCATGGTATCCTCTATCTCTTTTCTATGAGCAGCAATTAGAGCCTCCTCTTCCTAGAAACAACCCGGTAGAAAAAGATAAATAGAAGGCATAACCAAAGTCCATATAGAATTTAAACATGCGCAATGAACAAAAAACGTCATGCATATCACCAAACCTCAAGCATTGCATTGATACCGCCATCTGAAGTAGGATCTGGTTCATAATGTCTTGATGCAGTATTATTTGCAGAATGGTTTCCTGTATTCAGCTGCCTAGAGTTTGTGGAGGGAACATCAGACCCACTACTCTCTTTCTTCAACCAGCTCCCCAACTTTTCTGATTTTTCTTCCCTAGCTCCTTTTCTATGAGGTGGTGACACTTTTTGCACCTTCTCTTCTGTATCAGTGGAGTTTTGCGAGTATGATGAATGAACTTTTTGACTTGTGAAACCACCATAAGAGTTGTTGATTTCAAACCTCTCCCTATCTGCTGTGATAGAAGAGCCACTTTCTTCTCTTCCATTTGAGGGATAACTTGAAGTAAAACTTGGAGGCTGTTTGTCATAATCAGTAGTTGGGTTGTAAGAGAAAGTTTCTTTTTCTACAGCCCTTCTACTTGTATCCACAGGTTTAGCCTCTTGTTGCTCATAAACATCATCAACATCAGAAGAAACAGGCAAAGATGATGCTGATGATGCATCCTTTGTGGTTGAAGGTAATGAATTTACAACTTGATCCTTTCTTGGATTTCCACTTTTGGAAAGACTTTTAACCCTGTTCATTGGAGGAAAAAAAAATTAGATGGACATTTTTTAATAGTGTATGGGCAACAAACCACTGCACTACAGGTGACATACAGCTAATATTCAAAAGATTAGCAGATGTACCTATCTGCGTATCGCAAAGTATTGAGTGTATGTTCACATGAGCCTGCATTTGGAGAAATGCAAGAGATCATAACGGTCCTAGAGTTGCCAACAAAGGAATCACGGAGTACTTCAGTGAGTTTGCTCCCTCGAAATGGTATGTGGATCTGGTCATTATCCAGAGCACGAATGCATTCCTTGAGGGCCAAAAGGCTCTTATTGATTTCTGCACCTTCAATCCTGCAATGAACAAATGACAGCATCACACATTGCAAAACCATGCATTTCCCTCAAAAGTAAATGAACAGCAAAGAAAGCACTAGCAAACAGGAAGCCAATTCCCAGGTGTTCAGCCAATGTTACCATAATTTCATATCCACCAAATGGATCCTAAGCGTGCCCACATGATGCATACATAACTTTCTAATCAATGTAGACCCATAATATGCCAACTTGCCTATAACTTTTGCAGATTTTACTGCTTGTTACAAGTATAACATACTAAAAAATAACACATGCAATTTACATATACACTCTTAACAAATTCGTCGAGCTAAATGAGTGGGCATGGTATTATGGAATCACAAACTATTTAACACACTAGTCATAAAAAAAGGCCCCCTGATCTTTTCTATGCACCACTAGATCAGATTCAATAAAGACTCGAGTTAAATTCTGACGAAGGGAATTATTAAAATTTCAAGGAGCTCCTAAGTAGCAAATAATGGAAAAAATACAAACACCACAGAAAAAATTCAGAATTAACTTAAAAGAAGTATGATATTTTGTGCAAAGGAGATGCCTTGTTTGCCGGTCATTATCGGTGGTGTCTGCACCTCTTTCACTACCAGCAAGATCTATGAAAGAAATTTTTCCTACCACCTTTCCGCTCTTAGACTCATTTCCATCATTATTATTCCTCCTGGTATCTTTGACCTCACTGTGCTTCTTAACAACAAGCTGTAAGATGGCATGTGACCTTGAAGATTCCTCATTGGCACCAGTAGATCCTGTACTTCTTGCTGCATTTCCCCTCTCAATGAATTCCTTGACAATCTGTACATCAGAAACTTCAAATTCTTGCAGTCCAACAATGCAAACTTGTTGCCGACCATCTTCTCTCATGCAAAGCTTCCTATTTGAGAACAATAAAGCAATTCAACAACCTATGTTAAGTACAATTGATCAGTCATTGACCATTTATGATATTAATCATGCAGATAAATGACTACATCACTGCATTATATCACAAGCACATTTCTATGTTAATTTTTCAACAAACAATCACTCCATGTACAGACCTATAAATAATTTAAAAGGAAAATGAATAGCACCAAAGAGAAACACATACTTTCTTTCACTGAGAAGATCAAAGAGTTTTCCACCATAAATTTCAAAGTAGCTAAGCCAAAGTTTGAATCTCTGATTACGATAAGTTGGCTGACGCAACAATCTAACCAGGTCTTCAGCAGCTCTTAGTGGCAATGGTTGCATGGTGTATGTCTTACCACTACCTGAAATAGAAGTATTGTCAGCATCTAATTCTCCCCCAACAAAGTCTACATCTTGCTTAGCCCGAAAAGGGGTAGCAGTTTATATAACATAATGCAAGAATCTGCATACCAAATTCTCCCACTCCACTCCTAGCAGCAAAGGAGAAAAGATAAGAAAAAAGGGCTGAGGAGAGCTACTACAAATGCATTCATTTTAGTATCCTTTTTATTTAACAGTTATGATGCTTCTAAGTTCTGACTAATACTGGCTGTTGATGTGTATCACTAATTTCCGTTGTTTTTGCAAATGTATCAAGCCATATTCCTCATGCATCAAAATACATGATAACATAACGAGTATGCAAGACAAAAGGCACAAAAAACAATCATTACCTGTCTGACCATATGCAAAACATGTAGCCTTAGTTCGCTGGAAAATGGTGGGAATAATTGGCTCCACAGTAACCCGATAAACCTGTTCAAGCACACAAGGTAATATAGAGAACTGAACTCAACTCATGATAACATAATATTTTATCCTTTTTCAAAAATGAAAGAAAAACACCATTAATATTAGAAGTACAAAGTATTAAAGATTTTCATGGCTTAAATGAACATTATTGACCTTTATCTCAATCACAGAACAGTAGATGTTACCTCATCATTAGTGACATGCTGGTCCAAAACAGCATCGAAACAAAATTCATGCTTCTCAACATAGGCAGTTAAATCCACCTATCCATACCAGCACAAAATGTTAATCTTTTCAAAAGGAAAATATAAGAGAACACAATACTGAGATGAAGTTGATCAAAATTTCCCATCTTATTTAGTTAATTAAGAAAATCCAGTAGAATAGATATTCTACATGAAAGCAATTGAAAACTGCAAAGGAATAACATTTCGACATGAAAGCAATGAATAAACCTTTAACTTGGGTTCATGCACAGTTAAAGAATTTTCAGATACAGTAACAATATCATCCTCCTTCCGAGAGATCTCCTTCTTGTTTAGCGGTCTTTTACGCACCTGTGACCACGACAGCAAATGTATAGAAGTTTTTTTAAAGAATAAGAATCAAACAAGGAGTGGAATACAAATACAAACATGTTCACATTAGCCAGAATTATGATTTGTTTGAACAGTGGATTTTAAAATTAAAAGATTTAAATTTGAAAATACATAGTTTTATAATGTCTATAAAAATGGTACTCTCATATCCAACAAATATGAACTCTCACATACGTTCCTGAATTTAGCTTTTTTATCCAAGATTATATCCAACTTTCATTCAACGAATTTAAAACTTGAAGACATATCAAAATTTCCTCAGCCATGATTTTTCTACTTACGTAAATCTTCAAAAACCATAGATAATTCATTTCTGAAATCAGCATTCTACTGAAGCCTGTGCAATTTCTTGACTTCTAAAAAGCATTTCATAGAAAACAAGAGGTCTATGGTAGTTTTCTTAACTGCTAAAACTAATAAAAGAACTAATAGGTCAGAATTAAATGCATAAGTCAATCTGAGACTTGAAAACAGTGGCTCTAGAAGTAAAATAACTAAGCCCAGAAAATTATATCAATCACCAATTCATTGAACTATCCTTCCACAACAAAATAAATAGCATATCAATGTTGAGAATCCATAATATGACAACCAGACACATGAACCACATATGCACATCAGCATATGCGAGAGAGTAGAACCAATGATTCCGATATAACCAACATACCACAACTTTAATTTTAGCCACATTATTTTCCCTCATGCTATTCTCTTTGTCATTAATAGTGAAGGAAGCAGAAGGATCTGGATCATTTTGCTCTCTTTGCTGTCTACCACCAGCAACATTGAAGTCATCAAATCCTTTTGAACCGCCAGGTATGAATGGTGATGGCTCAAAAGGTTCTGATATGACATGCTGCAAAGATATCAGAACACCAATTCATTAACATAGGGATTAATAACAAGGTCTCTCAATATTAAGAAAAAATATAGACTTTCTTATAAAGCTAATTCACCAAACATTCAGAGTTGAATAGTCTAAATTGCTGCTTTACTAAAATTTCATAAACAATTTAATAAAAAGAAAATGAAAAGAGGGGCAACATCAGAAAGAAGAGAGAAAGACCAAATCAATACTCCTTGCGTTCAATGGGGGTCAATTCAGAACAGTGGAATCTAGTTTTGTAGTAACAGATATCCACACATATAACTAGATAACTGATTTACAGATCTTACACTCATTAGAAACACATAGAATGGAAACAAGAAAAAAAGCACTACAGCCTACATAAAATACACCAAACACGGTTCATGTTGGTTCAAAATCAAAAGTCAGACTAGCACACTAATGATTAAACTGTCAACGGATAAACTTAACCCATTTTTCTTAATTCACTCTTGCATGTTACTAAAATCATGTGACAACTCACTGTCACCAACTGGGATGGGGAACGGAAAGGCAAAGAACAAGAAATGGCAACAACAGTAAATTATGCCAAACAGAGGAGAGCGGAAGAGCAGGCAACATGATGGCAGTCTTATAAGTTGCACCATTTTAAGATCACAGGATTAACAACTGTGGAACTCTCAATCATGATTTAGTGGGCAATATTAACAGACGTGCAAACTGCAGTTCACATTTTTATGCTCATTGCCGTAAATAACATCTTCTAGTAAAGGGCCCCCGGTATCCTTCGTTTTCCTTCTATAAAATGAAAAATAAGAATCACCCTACAACTTAGACAAAGCACTCTGTAAAGAACCATACCTCGGATAGAAGCTCTGTGTCATCCATTGCATGAAGATCCAGAAGGCCAGCGCCAAAATCACCCCTAAACTCTGGAGAATAGAAATTATCTGATGCAGCCATACCAGCTGAAGTTTGTGCCGTGGGTGTGTAAGGCTCAGAACCTGACTCCCCATTGAAATTGAGGTTTCTCATTAGCTTGAAAAGCCTCTGCTTTTCTTCGGCAGACTGTGCTCCATAACCCTTTAGAAAATCCAAAAAAGAAAATTCTCATCCACTAGAAAAGCCGCACATGAAAGAAACCACATTGTAACAATGTAGAAATCAACAATCAAGCTTCCAATAAAGGTCAATAATCATGCAAAATACAATTGAAAATTTCACAAAAGTATCATTAGTATCATAAACCAAAAATAATACGAATACATGTAATTAGTTTCTCAATAAAGCGACCCAAAATAAGATAACGGTGCATATCAATAATAACAATTCAGCCAAACGATTATCACTTGATTAAATGTATAAAAACCACATGAACATAACAAAATACATAATCATATACCTGCATGAGGAGATTAGGGAGGAGTCGATTATCAATGGCAGTAGTAGAAGCCAAGGGTGAGGCCAGATGCTGCAAACCGGCAGACTGAAGCCAGCGAGCCATGACGGCATCACCAGCATCACTAGTGGGACCAGCATTATGCAAGGGCCCACCAGCAGGACCACCGCCGGCATGATCATATAAAGCCGTGGCAGCAGCCGCAGCAGCAGCAGTGGTTTGCTGCATCTGGCCACCCATGTGGCGCTGTGATCGCTTTTGTGGAGCCAATTTTTAAGATCTATTTTAACACAACACCTTCACAAGTAGACACCCAAAATCAAAATCAAAATCAAAATTAAAATGAAAAGAAATAATCAAAAATCATAAAATTAAAATTAGAAATAATACATACAAGGAGGAGAAAATTAGAATCCAGGGTAGAACATAGAAAGTAGAAGGAAAAAAAATAAAAATCCACCAAAATCCTGCAATCCGATCTTCAAATTAAACCCTAAATTAATCGTTTAAAACAAAATTAACAACCACATTTTATTTAATAATAATAATACATTATAAAACTTACTTGATAAAAAAATATAAAGATATCGAGAATTGAAGATCAAATCGCTGTTAAAAAAAATATGTTAACGATCAGATCTGAAACTGTAGAAATGACACAAAAACCCTAAAAAAAATTAAAATGTAAAGGAAGACGAAAGAGAAACTGAGAAGAAGAAGAAGCAACGCTGCGTTTTGTTTGATTTTTTTTTTGAGTACAAAATGAGAAAGAGAAATGCTAATAAGCAGAGAAAGAAGGTGACACAATATAAGTACAATGTGGTTAATTAATTTTATCTGTAATTATGTAGTTTTTTTAACAATAAATGTTAACATACCAAATTGGAATGTCCCAGTAAGGGTATTTATGTAACTACAGAATTTAAAATGTATGTGCTATTAATTTCAAATTAATTAAAATGCATTGAAAAACTAAATAAACTTAAACTGGATGACACTTTTACCCCTATTGGGATGTCCCAAACTGGGACATTAATCAATGTCCTTTTTTTAAATATATGAATTGAATTAAACGGCCTTTTTTTTATGGATGTGTCCTTTAATTACAGTATTAGTATTATTATAATTATGATTAGTACTAGTATAGTAGTAGTATTTTGTTGTGACCGGACATGGCGGAGTTTTATATGACAGAAATGCCCTTCATGAAGACATTTAACGCTGCTAGCAGTACTGGTGGTCATCATCATTAAATTCTATAATTGTGGCAATAATTTTTTGCATTAATGAAATTTGAGTTTAAGTGATTATACCTAATTATCATTTTTGCCCAAAAAAAAATTTATCATTTATCATCCATCTATTAAATTATACTAGTATTTTTTTTCTTAAGACTATATTTGATGAAATTTAAATGTGAGATTATGCCATGCAAATTCATTCATTTAATACATGAATTTTTTTATGATAGATTTTAGGACAAATACATACTTTCACTCCTAAACTTTATATGATTTAATCTATTATATTTCTTGATTTATGATTAACCTATTACATATTAAGTTTTTAATTTTTTGCCAATCAAACACCAAATTTAGTAAAATTATATTAATTTTGTATCAATTTCACTTCATTTTTATTAGTAGTTGCACATAGTTTAAATCATTTTTTTCACATTAATGTAATTTTTATATCTTTAAATTTAGTGTGTGAAGGATAAAAAAAAATTAAACTTTATATGTGTAATAGGTTAATTGAGTTTACTTTTAGTGTGTAGTAAGTAAAAATTAAATCTTTATATATTTAATAGGTTAATTTTAAAGTTCATTGGATGTAATAAGTGAAAAATGTAAAGTTTAAAGGTAAAATTATATATTTATCCGTTTTATATAATAATTCATGGATTTTGCTCAAAAATTTTCATTTTAAAACCTTTTCAAAATCCCGCCTTCTATATAAATCTTTGTAAAATTCAAAAATTATAAAAAATGATTTAAGTGTACCTCTTTAAAATTATGATGTTTTTTGAAGTATGGTATCATGTCTCTATAACCTGTGGTATGTGTGTGGTAATCGATATAAATAAATAAATAAATAATTTGAATGAGTTTTTGATGTGGATACCGTGTTTGCTTTGGCTGGGTTAACCCTTCAAATCTCACATTGTTTGTGAAAAATGTATGTGTCTGATACATATGAATTAGCATGTTTTAAAATTGTCATGATTTTAAAGTGTGATATAGCATGTTCATGTACCACATGTATCTTAGGGGGTATTTGTGTTTTTATAAGCTATGGTATATTTTAAAATTAATTTACTAAACATATTATTACTATTAATTTTTGTATGGTTAATGATAATTATGGGCCAGTGCAAGACACACTTGTTGGATAAGTCATGCTTTCTGAAATGTGCATTGCAACTTCTTCTCTTCCATTAATGTTAATTAGTTTCTTATAATATATATTTCGTATATAAACATCAAGTAGGTTATATAATTACATTTTGGCAATTGAGATTATTATAAGTTGTTTATAGCTGTGATTAATTTTTTAATTTTTGAAAAAAAAATATTGATATAGAATGATATTATTTGTGGACTCTGTAATTGCTAATCCATGATCATGCTAGGACGGCACTATATATATCTGTGTCTGTATATAAATAATTTTTCTTTGCAAAAGCATATCTTTCGTTGTCATGATTTGCCTAGTCAAAATTCACCAAACAGCCCACATGAATTTGAAAAATGTAATAGAAAACTTGAAAAAACAAAAGAGTTAAGTAGGAGTCAAATAGGGATCTTAGGGCCAAAAAAAAAAATGGGGATCTATATCTCTGTCTGTGTCATTTTCTGATTAAGAAAAGATCAAGCAAAAATAAAATTACTTATATTGGTGGTTAAAAATAAAATGGGCTTGTTTGATTTTTCTTTTCGGTGATTTGTAAAATCGTTATCAAGTTGTCCATCTTTTATAAAAAAATTAATTTTATCTATTTACTCTGAATATATGCTACATCCAATAATCCGACATATGTCATATATTAATTTTTTTTATTCATTTATCAAAAGTGCAAATAACTAAAACACATATTGATGTAGTTAAGTCAAATCCATGCAAAAAAAATTATTGGAATTTGTTTAGTAGAGTAAGATAAATATCAAAGAAACACTAAAACATTGGATTCTTAGAGAAGTATAGAATATAGGAATAGAGGTTTTTTTTGTACTAGTTGATGAAAATGTTTCAATTGAGAGGAACAAATTCCATGTGATAGCCATGTCACTTGGTTATATCATAATTTAGATGTGGGCTAACTCTTTGGCTGGCTCTGAAAAAAATGTGAGCACCAGAATTGTTATGTCAGGATAGTAAAATTTCTCCATAACACAACAACATTTCACTCTCCAAAACAAAATTTTCCATTTGGCCTTAGCCTTGCCCTGGTTTAATTTCAAGCAGTGAAATAATGGTCCCTGAAATTGTATCCTTTATGCAAACAAGGACACAGTAACTTATTTTTTAACAATTAAATTATGAAATAAGATATACTGGCAGGTGACCCTATGATATTTTACAGGAAATTTTTATCTTGTACGGGTTGAAGAATGTCTAATACGGATTTAATATCATATTAAAAATTCATAAGGTGGAATCTCTACGAAAGTGATCTATGATCGAAGTAGGTAAAAAAATTCCTTATAGATGTTCATTCAAGTACAATTGTAAAAAGCAATTTAAAAATCGACCCATATTTATATAGTTAATTAACATCAAATAAGAAGAGTTTCTTTTGGAAGTATTACTTTTATTTTCAGCAAAAAGAAATTCAGTAAATATTTGGTATATAAGTAAGAAATATGCCTCTTGCCTAAGGACAGAATGACGATAATGATGATGACAACAATGCCATAATGATACTGCATATTTTCAATGCAATCACAGCATTAAAAATATAAAATATTCAAGGAACTTGGCTCTGACTTTGTGGCTTTTGCATTTTTATCATTTTCCTTCCCTTGACGCTCCTTTGCTTTTGCCATCAAGGGCAGGTGACATGCATTGTTTAGGACATATTTTTATTGTCTTTTAAAATAAAGTTCAATAATATTCAATATCTAAATTAGTGTATTTTTCTCGATGAGTAGTGATGACTCAATTAAGTCAGATTTTCATGGATGGAAAAAAATATCATCCGAAAAAAAAGTGGTATTAGTATTGATTAATAAATGAAGGATAAAATTTATGAGTACATTAAAAAAAATAGATATTTCAATTCGGTTACCGAACATTTTTCTCTTTATACCACAGTCAATATGCCTCTTTGACAATATCAAGGTGCACCCTTCATACAGAAGAGTGTCACAAAAATCAATTTCTAACAGTAAAATAGAAAAAATAAACTATCTACAAATTGAATTAACTATAAATCTATAATGGTTTGCAAATTTAGGACATTTTTTTAGCTTGAAATAAGGTTTTTAATGGTGTGTTATACTGGTCATAGTGGGGCCATATGAAGAAGAGGAAGGGGGGTGTGTGGAATGATGGCTGTTGGATCTCAATTTAAGTATTAGAGTAACTGAAAAACCTTCCTTTTCAATGTGGCCTAACCTATCAAACCTTGCAGTACACTCCTTTTTTTATTTTTTATTTGAATTTTTCAACAAATTAGCATTGCTTTAACTTAAAGTATGTGAGGTTGAGATATAGTAATTAAGAATGCAAATTGTGAATTAAAGTTTAATGATTCATTTTGGCAGAATTAGGCCAAAAAATAAACACTATTGCTTCCTTTCTAGTTGTACATCCACCTCATGTTTAGGTGATTGTGAACTATATTATTGGCTCCTATACACCTCCTAATTATTAACCTCATGTTGGTTTGTTATCTTACTAAAATGTGCTCAATTATGCATGTCTTTTGAATTTAAATGCAGCAGCCCTCTAAACACCATGATTATAACCTACATTCCAAATAAAATTACTTCTATACTGCATCTTTTGTAAGTTTTTCATGTCTCGTATGAGAATTTTTATGACGAGTCATTTCACATGTAATGACAGTTATCAGTTTATAATATTTATAGTGTTATATTAATTTTTATTATTTTGTGTAAAGCATAGTAAATTAATTAATATCATAATACAGTGCCATGCCATATAAATAGCTAATACATACCAAACTAGTACTAGTACCTTTTAACATCCAAGTTTTGATATAAGAGTAAGAAAGAAACTCATGAGTACAAGAATAGCTTTATTTCAACTATAGCAACAATCCAGGGAAATATGAAATTTTGCTAGGCATCTGTTGCTGATTTCTTAAAGCCAGATGTAAATATGGAAGTGTTTAATTGTTTAGAATCCCTCTTTTATCAGAATCTTAGCTAATACAACAACAAAATTTAGAGTGTATTTGGTATAAATGACTTTCACGAAATTTATAGAATTCATTTGCAATTTCAATTTTTTTTGTGCTTGATTTAAATTAAAATTCATTTGAAATTTTAATTTTTAAATTTTATATAATTAGTTATAACTATATCAAATTCTTTTAAATTTGATGGAATTTGCAAATGAAACACTAAACAAGAAGGGTAAATCTTTTATTATAACAAAAATACCTTAAAAAATCATACTTCTATTTTTTTTATACCAAATACACGAATTCATTTATAAATGGAATCCATTTGCAATTGAATTCTAATATTTGATAGCATTTTAAAATAAAACAGAATGCTTTAAAGACTAGTTTACCTTTGAAGACTGTCAGATAAACTAGAATAACTTGAAGAGTGTCGGTGACCTCCCTACTCTATTTTTCTCATTGAGATACAATTTTAGTGGAGCAAATTACACCACTTACCTTCAAAACTAAAATATTAGCACTCTATATTCTTGAAATAAAATATTGGCATCTATGCCTAAAATGAAATTTAATTATTCATGCTACGCTCTTTTCTCCTCTAAAAAAAAGACTCTCTCTCTCTCTCTCTCTTTTTTCTTCTCTGCGTCATCTCCTAAATAAATTCTTTAACGTTAGTGAATTTGATTTTGATTATGAATAAAGTGAATTGTGGTCTCCTCCCATTAAAAGAAGTGCGTTTGTTAGCTCACCTGCAGGAAGGATTTTCACCCAAGATGGGTTTCTAAATAAGCTTAGAAATGTTGTGGACCAACGTCGACTTTGTTCTAGAAGATCAAGACACTATGGTACTAATTATATTAATTCTCTATGTTTTCTTTTTTCCTTAATTTATTGTTTCATTAATTTAATTTAATTTCTTGGATGAAAAAGATATTATATATATATAATTTTGTATTTTTTTAATTTTTGTTTTTTTATTATTATTGAAATTGAAGAGCACGATAATGTTATATAACTTTGTGTTGTTTTTGTTTCTTGAGCTGGTGATAATATGACTAATGTTATGGTTACTACAAGTTTTGAATGTCAGTTGCATGTCTATTTATGAGTTGCATTCTACTTGTTTGATGAAATGTCCCTATGAAAGGTGTGTGCAGGATAATGACTTTATTAACTGTTTCTTATCTGTTTTTGCAAGATGATGAGTTTTGTATTTTTTTAATTTCTGTTATACAAATTTGCGTTTTTTTGTTTCTTGATTTGGTGATAATATGACTAACGTGGCTAATGTTATTGTTACTACAAGTTTTGAATGTCAGTTGCATGTCCTTTTGTGAGTTGCATTCTTCTTGTTTGATGAAATGTCTCTATGAAAAGTGTGTGTGTAGGATAATGAGTTTCTTTAACTGTTTCTTAAGTGTTTCTTATCTGTTTTGCAGGATAATGAGTTTCTGACTGTTAACAAAGATGTTTGCTATTCGAAGGTAGAATCTGATGCTGAAGATCTAAATATTGATTTACAAAGAATAATATTGATGTGTTTTTCATGAACCGTATAAGGTTTATTTTTTATTCGTTTCTGTTGGCCTTAGTGGCATCAATTCCTCTCATTTTGAGTTTAACAACCCTTTATCTTTGTCTAACAAAGTTCCTAAGTGTGTAGGTTTTCTATCAAACTAGTTTTTGGACTATTCTTGTAAATCACGCCCGTGACAAAGGAAATCGCGCCCGTGGCATTAAATCGCACCCGCGACATAAGACATATCTCGCCTGTGAAATGGATATCGCGCCCATGATTTTTGATAAAACCTTGGAAGGCTTCTGTACTCTGAGGTCACGCCCGCGATTGATCAAATCGCCCCCCCCCCCCCCTCAATTTGAGAAACAAAGAGTCCATTTCTGAAGGATTTTCTGGTCACTGAGGTCGCGCCCGCGATTCATTAACTCGCCCCCGCAATTTGATCAAACAGAAAGCCATTCTCAAAGGCATCCTCTGCCCAGTGATTTCACGCCCGCGATTGAAGACGTCGCCCCTACGACACTCAAGGAAGTCTCTAAAAAAACTAGCCGTTGGAAGGATCTCGCCCGTGACCATCAATCTCATGCCCGCGATCTGACAAATTTCAGTGCATTAAATGCAAAAGTAACTAGACGTTAGAGACACCTTTGGGGTTATTTCTAACAGCTAGTTTTGGGTATTTTGGCTATAAATACCCATCATAAATGTTCTTAGAACAAGAACATTAATTCTTTGATAGCCAAACTCTTGTAAATTTATTTCT
>CANYLF014725770.1:0-14708 GCA_948193215.1 Bocquillonia castaneifolia
CTAGAAACAAAATTACTTGGGTTTGAATATGTGAAAGATTTGTATGCAAATGATAGTGATTTTGGTTCTATTTTTTATGCATGTGAACAATGTGCTTTTGACAAGTTTTATAGGCATGATGGTTTTCTTTTCAAAGAAAAATGTATACGTATTCCTAATTGCTCTATGCGTGAGTTGTTGGTAAAAAAATCACATGAGGGTGGTTTAATGGGACACTTTGGTGTTCAAAAGACCTTAGATGTTTTGTATGAACACTTTTATTGGCCTAACATGAAAACGGATGTAGTTTGTTTTTGTGAAAGGTGTATTATTTGCAGACAAGCTAAGTCTAAATTGCAACCTCATAGTTTATATATATGCCTTTACCCATGCCTAGTTCACCTTGGATTGATATGTCTATGGACTTTGTACTTGGTTTTCGTAGATCTATGAGTGGGCATGATAGCGTTTTTGTTGTTGTTGATATGTTTTCAAAGATGTCACATTTCATTGCATGTAGGAAAACTGATGATGCACAACACATTGTTGATTTGTTCTTTAGGGAAATTTTATGTTTACATGGTATGCCTAGAACTATTGTTACTAATAGGGACACTAAGTTCTTGAGTTATTTTTGGAAAACTTTATGGTGTAAGTTAGGAACTAAGTTGTTATTTTCTACTACTTGTCATCCACAAACCGATGGTCAAACTGAAGTTGTTAATAGAACTTTGGGTTAATTGTTGCGTACTATGGTTAAAAAGAATTAGAAAATGTGGGAAGATTGTTTGCCTCATGTTGAGTTTGCATATAATCGAAGTGTGCATTCATCTACACATTTTTGTCCTTTTAAGATTGTTTATGGTTTTATTCCATTGAGTCCTTTAAATTTGGTTGCTTTGCCTTTGAGTGAACAAACTAATCTTGATGGAGCCAAGAAGGCTGAATATGTGTTAAAGTTGCATGAACAGGTTCGAGCTAATTTGGAGAGGCGCAATGAGCAAATCACTAAACAACACAACAAAGGACGTAAGAAGGTTGTGTTTGAGGTTGGTGATTGGGTTTTGGTGCATTTGAGGAAGGAAAGGTTTCCTAACCAAAGGAAATCCAAGTTGATGCCACGTTGTGATGGACCATTCAAAGTTTTGGAGTGCATCAATGACAATGCTTATAGGATTGATTTGCCTAGTGAATATGGTGTTAGTGCTACTTTTAATGTTGCTGATTTGTCTCTTCTTAATTTCGATGAAGGTGTTGATTCGAGGTCGAATCCTTTCAAGGAGGGGGGGGGGGGGAATGATGTAACCAAGGATGTAATCAAGCCAATGCGTAAGGATCCTTTAGCATATGATGGACCTATGACTCGAGGGAGGGCAAAGAAGTTCAAGCAAGCCTTGAATTCTTTCATGGAGCATGTTTTGAAGATGACTAGCAATGAAATATTTGACGATGACATTGATTTAAAGATGGTGAATTTAATTGTATTCAAAGAAGCTTGAAAAATGCATTAAGTCAAGAAAGTCAACAAGTCAAAGTCAATGGTCAACAAGTCAGGAGGTCAACGTCAAGGTTAAGGGTCAGACAAGTACACCAAGCAAGCAAGCTAACCCTAATTAGCTCGGGCAGCTGCACATCCTTGTACATCAAGGAGTTTATTTTGTTTCCTTTATTGTTTTCCTTTGTTAATTAGGAAGTTATTAAATTCGGATTTTTGAGGACAACAGATTGTTTGGGTCATAACTTTTGTTACACAACTCAGATTGATGCAATTCAAAATGCTACGGAAAGAGGACTTCAAGATCTGCAATTCATATTCTTTACAAATTTTAATTTGAGGTCTTTAAAGGGGTCAAAATCAGGTCGCAAAGTCAAGGTTGTAATCTGCTAGCTTTAGTTTCCAAATAGGTTTAGGTTTTTGATTATGTTTCCTTGTTTTGGTTTAGGTCAGCCGCAAGGTTCCTTTTCCAATTAGGTTTAGGTTTATTTTTTACCTCTATATAATGAGAGCATCTATGTAATTTCATAGGTAATGAATTATTGAGTTTTCTTTGCTTTGGAAAAACCTATGCGTTGCATATTATTCTTAAGGTGTTCCTTTTGAATTTCTTGAAATTAAACTTAATTGATTAGTTTAGTTTCACTTATACTTGATTATTCAATTTATTAACTTATTAGTTCTTAGATTGTTTAGACATTCATTTTATAATTGTTATTCTTAATTCTACATAATTAAGAGTGATAGTTCCATATCAATATACAAGCTTCAAGTTAGATCTTTGGGCGTCAAACTCAACTTTTGGTGCTTGTGCTTCTACTCTATTGGATTCGAACGTGTCTTTGATTTGGTTATTCAATTGTTTACCTTGGTTAGCACGTATTTTAAGTCCAGATTTGTATCAAAAGAGTAGAAGAGAAATTGTGAAAATAGCCTTGAGTTGAGATAAGAGGGTTGTAAACCTTCACACATATGTTTTAATGGGTCTTTATAGGCAGATATAGGCTTATTATGGCAGAAAAATGGGAGAAAATCGAAACTAGCCATTTAACAACGGCTAGTAACGGCCAATTTTTTTTGAAAAATTGTAATGAATCGAGTGCGTGACAGTGGATCGCATATACAATATCTTAAAAAATTGAAACTGTTTTGAAATTTTGATCAATCGCGTTCGCGATCAATGAAACAGAAAGTTTTGCTCAAAAAGATTTGTTGAATCATAAGGAATATGAAGGGCATTTCTTATGTGATCAAAAAGAGTAATTCAGTGAAGATTTCAATCACGTACGTGACTTGATAATCTTGTACATGACTAAAATTACCAAAATTTTTAAGTTTTCAATAAAAGTTGTATCCTGTAGCTGATGATGTGATTTTCACCGCGATACAAGTTACAAAAACTGGTTTTTAGAAAAATTATGTTGTCGTGTAGGGGATACAGTGCATCTTGCACGCGATGAAGCTTTGAAAACTTTTGAAGAAAAGTTGACCCAGGGTCGCGTACGCAACAACACAATCTTGCACGCGACGTAGAGGTCCAAAAACAATTTTCGTCAAAATGTTGATTTTCCAAGCCATAAGTTGCCATTACTTGATTTATGACTTTATATGAATCCTAAGAGCCATTAATGTAAGCTGAATGATTTCATATTAAGTCTTGTAACATATGAGGTATGAATTTTAAACCATATATCTCAAAGTATATGAAAAATTAGAAAGTGCATCCATCAAGCATCCCTAGTTCACTCTTAATGAAGTTCATGTGTACTTCATTTAGAGGTTTTGTGAAAATATCAGCCAATTGGTTAGTTGTATCAATAAATTCTAATACAACATCACCCTTTTGCACAAGATCTCTTAAAAAATGATGTCTAATTTCTATGTTCTTACTCCTAGAGTGTTGAATTGGGTTCTTTGAGAGATTTATTACACTAGTATTATCACATTTAATGGGAATGTGATCAATAATCAATCCAAAATCTCTCAATTGTTGTTTCATCCACAAAACTTGTGATCCACAACAACCCGCGGCTAAATATTCGGCTTCAGCGGTTGACAAAGCAACGCTAACTTGTTTCTTCTAAGACCAAGAACCTAAGCAATTACCAAGTAGTTAACAACTACCGGATGTACTTTTTCTATCCATTAAACTATCGGCATAATCCGAAATCGAGTATGCAACTAAATCAAATGAAATACTCTTAGGATACCATCGTCCTAAATACATTGTGCCATGCAAAATTTCAAAATTCTTTTGACGGCATGCAAATGAGATTCTCTAGGACATGCTTGAAAACGAGCACACAAACATGTAGTAAACATAATATCAGGTCTAAATAAAGTTAAATAAAGAAGTAAGTCAATCATACCTCTATACTTCTTTTCATCAACACTCTTACCCTTTTCATCCTTGTCCAATTTTGTTATAGTGCTCATGGGGGTCTTACTAGTTTTACATCCTTCCATGCCAAATCTTTTGATCAATTCTTTGGCACATTTGGCTTGGTTAATAAAAATCCTCTCTTTACCTTGCTTGATTTGAAGTCCTAGAAAGAACTTGAGCTCACCCATCATGCTCATTTCAAATTCCCTAGTCATACACTTAGCAAATTCTTGGCAAAGATTTTCATTAATAGCACCAAATATGATATCAACAACATATATTTGGACAATGAGCATATCATGTTTATGTCTTTTTATGAAGAGAGTAGTGTCAACCTTCCCTTTTTCAAAACTATTTTTACAAAGAAATGAACTAAACCTTTCATACCAAGCTCTAGGAGCTTGTTTTAAACCATTCAAAGCCTTAGTTAGTTTGAAAACATGGTTAGGTAAATCAAAACATTCAAAATAGGGAGGTTGTTCAACATACACTTCCTCTTCAAAGAAACCATTTAGAAAAGCACTTTTAACATCCATTTGAAAAAGTTTAAAATCCATGAATGATGCAAATGCTAAAAGAATCCTAATGGCTTCTAATTTTGCAACGGGTGTAAATGTCTCATTATAGTCCATGCATTCCTCTTGGTTGTACCCTTTGGCAACCAATCAGCCTTTGTTTCTAGTGACTTGACCTTGCTCATCCAATTTGCTCCTAAACACCCATTTAGTAACAATAATTGAATGATTTTTAGGTGTAGGTACCAAATCCTAAACCTTATTTCTCTCAAATTGATTGAGCTCTTCTTGCATAGCAAGTACCCAACTCTCCTCTCAGAGTGCCTCATCAACTTTTTTAGGCTTAATTTGAGAAAGAAATGCAAGATTAGAATCTAACAGTTTAAGTTGGTTTTGAGTACTTACACCCTTAGAGGTCCTACCAATAATGTTGTCCTTAGGATGATACTTAGAGAATCTCCAATCTCTTGGAAGGTCTCCATGCACTTGTTCGTGATCAACATGTGCTTGATCATCTCTTGTATCTTCTAATGCATGTTGTTCTTGTGATTCATCATCCTTCTTAAGCTCATTTTTCACTTTGAGACTTATCTCCTCTAATGTTGAGCTTTTCAAGATTACATATATCTTCATCACAAGAAACACTACCTTTCACAAGATCAAGTTTACTAGATTCATCAAAGGTTACATGCATGGGCTCTTCAACAAGTAGAGTTCTTTTGTTAAATACTCTATAAGCTTTGCTTGAATTCGAATAACCTAAAACGACTCCTTCATCCTTTTTGGACGCAAATTTTCCAAGATAGTCCTTGGTATTAAGAATGTAACACTTACAACCAAATACTCTAAAAAATGAAATATTGGGTGTTTTAGCATTCCATAACTCATAAGGTGTTTTGTTCAAAATAGGTCTTTTAGAAACATGATTTAAAATGTAACAAGATGTATTGATGGCCTCCGCCCAAAAATAAGTTGGTAAACTATATTCATTAAGCATTGTTCTAGTCATCTCAATCAATGTACAATTTTTTCTTTCTACAACACCATTTTGTTGAGAAGTTCTTGGACATGAAAAATTATGAGAAATACCTTTTTTAGAACAAAAATTTTCAAAAGCTTCATTTTCAAATTCTTTTCCATGATCACTCCTCAATGAAGTTATATAATATCATTTTCCATTTTAAACACGTTTTGCAAAACATTTAAAAGTTCCAAAAGCATCACCCTTATGAGTAAGAAATGCAACCCAACAAAATCTTGAGTAGTCATCAACAATGACATAGGTGTAGTGTTTTCCATTCAAGCTAGCTACTTGTGAAGGTCCAACCAAATCCATATGAAGTAATTCAAGGGGTTTAGAAGTACTTACTTAATTCTTTGGCTTGAAGAAAGATTTTGCTTGTTTTCCCTTTTAACAAGTTTCACATATCTTGTCCTTAGAGAATTTGATTTTTGGTAAGTCTCTTACAAGCTCCCCCTTGCTTAGGCTATCAATTAAATCCATACTAGCACGCCCAAGCCTTTTAAGCCAAAGCCAAGCATCATTACTAAAAGACACAAGACACTTCACATTTTAGTTAGTAAGATTGTGTAGGTCAATTGTGTAGACATTGTTAAATCTTTTGCCTTTGAATACCACTAAGAAGGTTATGCTTCAAATCATCAACTAGAAGCACATTTTCAATGCAAGTAGTGGTATCCTTACCAATGGTGCTAAAGCCAATTACCTTACCATTGGCATTATCACCAAATGTTACGGATCCACCCTTTTTCATCTCTAGTTTAGAGAAGAGACTCTTATCATCAGTCATGTGATTTAAGCATCCATTATCAAGATACCATGCATTTGCTCCAATTAAGGCTTTTAAGCATACCTACAAAAGAAAATTAATTCTTTGTTTTAGGTACCCAAACAAGTTTGGGTCCTTGAGGGTTAGCATTAACAAAAGTACCTAAGGAAAGTTGCTTCCTCCTAACATGGCAAAACATATTAATGTGTCCATGTTTCATGCAATAATGACATTGAACATTTGGAGATGATGTCCATTTGCTGAAGCCCTTTTGCTTTATGTGATGTTTTTAGGAGCTTGGCCTTTAGGAATTGGCTTACCCATAAGTTTGCCTTAAGGCTTGCCTTTAGACTTGCCTTGTGGCTTCCCTTTGGGTTTGCCTTGAGAGGTATTAGTCCTCTTGGCTGACAAGTCATTTGATGGCTTATCTCCTTGCTTAGATTTAGGCTTCCGACCTTTAGTCTTAGCAACATCAACACAAGAAGTTTGTGGTGGTGATGATGATTTGACAAATGTGGTACTTTAAGTCCCACAAGAGGTTGAGCATTCATTGAATCCTAAGCCATGTCTCATAAGGGAAGGTCTTTGTGACACTAATAAGGTATCAAGATTCTCCTTGCCTTTATGTAACTTGATAATATATTCTCTTAATTCTTCTACCTCACATTTCAATGTGTCATTCTCTTTTGCAAGAGTCTCTATTAAAGAGAGTTTGAATTGAGAAGCAAGTAATTAACCTTTAAGCTCTCCTTGGGAAAGTTTAAGTCCCTCTACTTGAGCTCTTAATTCATTAACTTCCCTATTACTTGCCTCACAAAGCTTTTTAGTTTCAATTTTTTCACATTGAAGATGAGTACATTGGGAGTTAAGTTCTTTGATATGTTCAATAGGATCATCACCATTAGTATCATCATCACTATCAAAATTGGAAGTATAAGAAGGAAAAATAGGTAAGCAAGAAATATTTACCTGATTAGAAGAGTGCTCAATGGCCATGAATGCAAGATTGGCGGCTTCATCCTCACTCTCATGTTCGCTTTCATCATCTTCTTGTGAAGAGGATGAAGATTGATCATTTCCATCCCATCCAACAGTAAAGCTCTTCTTGTGCCTTCCTTTAAGAGTGGGACAATCCGGTGTGATGTGCCCCTTCTTGCCACATTTAAAGCACTTCCCTAAGGAGCCACTCTTCTTGGAGCTTTCTTTACTTCTCCTTCTATCTTTGCTTTTGCTAGATGACCCTTTTCTTTCTTGAATCATCCTTATCACTCTCTTGGATAGCAATACTAATTGTTCCTCATTGGGGCCACTCTTTCCTTTTTCATTTTTGCCTTCATCACATTTTTCTTGAGAGGCTGTGAAGGTAATTGTTTTCTTCTTCTCCTTTTTCCTCTCATGTGCTTCTAGCTTTTCATCTTCATCATAGTTCATCTCATAGATTAATAGATTACCTATGAGCTCATTGGTTCTCATGGTGGAAAGATTTTTGGAGTCTTTAAGTGAGGCAATCTCAGACTCAAATTTCTTCCTAGGCAAGGACCTAAGAATTTTCTTGTTGACTTCACCTGGATTATTTATTTTGCTAAGTTTCCTAAGCCCTTCCACCAAAGCTAGAACACGGTTGGTGAGTGAGGTGACATTTTCATCGGCTAACCTTTAGAGGTTTCATATTGATAGATAAGAAGATCAATCCTCTTGTTCTTCACATTCATTGTGCCTTCATGATAGTTTGTGAATGTTGTCCATATGGCATGGGTGGTCGTACAATGAAGTACTCTAGCACATTCTTCTCTAGATAAAGAACTAAGAAGAATAGACATAGCTTTATGGTTCTTACCGTTGTTTTTTCGATGTGCATCCACCCAATACTTTTTATCAAGCTTATAGTCACCTCACCTATGGTTGTGGTTGGTGGAGTCCATTCAACTAGGACTTGATCCCAAACATTGATTTGGTCACTATCTAAATAACATTGCATACGCAATTTCCAACAAGGATAATCACTTCCATTGAAGTAAGGTCTCAAGCTTCCAAAGCCATCACCCGACATCTCTAATGATCTTCAAGCTCCCACTTAAGGTATAAATGAGCTGTTAGGCTCTGATACCAATTGTAATACCCAAGAGGGGGGTGAATTAGTACGGAGTTAAAAAATAAAAATTGCTTTGGAGAATAGATAGAAATTTATAATGGTTCAGTCCAACTCTTGACCTACGTCCACTTCTCCTAAAGACACTCTTTGGGGTTCCACTACCACAAATGGATTACAAGGAGATTTACAAGGCTATCTCCAACCTTTACAATGTGAGATTTCAAAGGCTATCTCATGACCTTTACAATGAAGATTTCATAGGCTATCTTCAACCTTTACAATGAAGATTTAATAAGCTATCTTTAACCTTTACAAAGAGAATTCTAAGGCTCTCTCTAAACCTAAACAATGAGTTTTACCTAAGGCTCACTCACAAACCCTAGTGCTTCCAATAGGCAACACCAAACTAGTGTTTACAAGTTTAGCACCAAACCTTACCCAAGTGTTTCCCAGTCCTCCCAAAGATTGACACTTGTACATGGTAGAACAATCACTCAACCTAAGCAACAAATGCTCTAGAGTTCTAACTACCTACACACAATAAATTCATAAAGAATTTATTTACAAAGAATTATGAAAAATTAATTTGCAAGAGTTTTGGCTATCTAAGAATGCGTGTTATCTCGAAACACAATTAGGGGGGGGTATTGATAGCCATTAACCGCAAAACTAGCTGTTAGAAACAAATCTAAGTGTGTTTCCAATGGATAGAAAAACATGAATAAAGTGTAATGATTATGTCTGGTTGCGTGGGCGATATTCAAAATTTCTCCCAACGGTCATGAAATTTCATATATCGTGTGGGCGGTCAATGGTGGTCACGAATGCGATCATGGTATCATTGGAATTCTCATGGAAAGGTGCTTTTGGAGTTTGCTTGCTTACACGATGGAGTTGGTCGCATGGGCGATCAACTGAAATTATCTAGGAGAGCTGGAGACATCTTGAGCGTGATCCCTTTGTCTTTGGCGTGATCAAAATGAAGACTGGTTCTTGCTTTGAAGAAGGTTCATCGCGTGAGTGTTGAGTTCATCACGTAAGTGATCGACTTATGATCAGAAGCTTTGCTTTCTTCATTTTATAAGGATTTGGTTAAAACATAAATTCCTTATTTGATAAGGACTAGAATTTAAATTGTTATTATTTAAAAGGAGTTTTAAATAAATAATGATTAAATTCATTTTTTTAACCTAACCCTTTTATCTATGTATATGCTATCTTATACACCATTTATGGTTAGTCTCTACTTTGAGAAAGAGAGAGTAAGAACACAAAATTGTTTTGAGAAAATAAAGTTGAACTAGAATTCAATTCCTTCATTTCTAGTTTGTTCCTGTCTGGATACTTGTAGAGGGTGGTCGTCTTTCACAAAGGCAGCACCTTAAGGATTCGAAGAAGATTTTGGAATCAATTAACAAAGGTAAATTCGTTTATCTCTTCCTTCGATTTGTTTGAAATGCATATGATCCTTGGTGGGTTAAGGGATAAAATTTTAATTTTTCACTACGTCCTTGATTCAATTGGATTCGATCCTTTTCTAGTAACCCAACAATTGCAGGAGGGGAAAGCTCCACCATAAGAAAGAGATCAGCTAGGGCTGTTTACTTAGTTAATTCCAAAGTTGTTCCTACAGAATAGATTGGGACTATACAAATCTTAGCAGTAGATAAGGGAGATATCATAACTCCCCAAAAAGATGCCATGGTAGTGCAAGGTCTTATCCTTAATTGTATGGTGCACAACATATTGGTAGATACAAGTAGTTCAATCAATCTCTTAACTATGAAAGTTTTCAACCAAATGGGACTTGACCAATCTAAATAAAGCCCAGTCACAATACCATTAGTAGGGTTGGGAGGAAAGTCCACTCCTATTGTGGACGCCATCACTTTGGAAATGGAGCTAGGCAATTAAAAAATAACCAAAACCCTTCAGGCTAAGTTCATAGTAGTTGACATACCCTTTGCATATAATGTGATAATTGGGCGACTCATCCTTAACGATACATGTGCAAGTATTTGTATTTGTTATTTGCTTTTAAAGATCCTGACCATAAAAGGTGAAGCTATAGTGCGAGGAAATCAGAGAAAGGCAAGAATTGCCTACTTTCAAGCACTAAAAGGAGTGCTTTCCACCATTATCATAGAAGAAGATGTTGAACCCAAACAAGACAAAGCTAAGTCGGGAGTTCTTATCCAGAATAAAGCCTTAGGCATAGGCAAAGAAATCAAAGTGGGAGAAATGATCTCAGTGTCCTTCAAGTAGTTCTTCAAACCCTCTTAAATTATGTGGAGGCATTTGCATGGAAAGATGAAGAGCTGACAAGGGTGAGTAAAGGCATAATGGTCCATAAGCTGAAGATAGATCCTTAAATTGTCCCTATAGTATAAAAGAAGAGGAAGCATAGTTGGCCAAAACAAGTCACCGTTAGCGACAAAATAGTAAAATTACTAAAATCTGGAGTCTTCAGAAAGGTCCAATATCCAAAATGGCTGGCGAATGTAGTAATGGTGAAAAAACCAAATGGAACATATAGAATGTGTGTAGACTTTATTGATCTAAACAAAGCTTGTCAAAAGGATATTTATCCTTTGCCTCAAATTGATCAACTAGTAGACTCTACGGTGAGTCATCAATTGTATTCCTTGTTGGACACTAAGTCAGGCTACCACCAGATCCCCATGCACAGACCCGATAAGGCAAAAACCGCCTTTACCACACATGAAGGTACTTGCTATTATACTAAGATGCCCTTTGGCTTGAAAAATACTGGGGCGATCTTCCAAAGAATGGTTGACAAAATGTTCAAAGATAACATTGGAAAGAATATGGAGATATATGTGGATGATATGATAGTCAAGTCATAGCGAGCGAAAGGCCATCCAGGAGATTTAGCTGAAGTGCTTGAGATACTCAAAAGGCACAATATGAAACTAAATCCAGAAAAATGTGTTTTCGGAGTACAATCCGGAAAATTCTTAGGGTTTATGGTTTCATAAAGAGGAATAGAGGCTAATCTTGATAAAATCGAAGCAATTCTAAAGATGGAGCCTCCTAAAACCCTCAATAAAGTACAAAAGATATATAGGTGAATCATCGCCTTAGGCCGATTTGTCTCCAGTTCAGAAAAGAGATGCCTACCGTTCTTCAAAGCTCTGAAAGATCCCAAAAATTTCAAATGGACAGGAGATTGTGAAATAGCCTTCTAAGGGATTAAATCATTCTTATATCTAGCCACTATAGAGGAGACTATTACAGTAGTCCTCATTAGAGAAGAAGAGTGGAAACAAATGCCTATTTACTATGTTTGCAAAGTACTACATGAAGTAGAGCTTAACTATCCAAAATTAGAAAAATTGGCGTTCACCTTGCTTATGGCTACCTAAAAATTAAGGCATTATTTTGAGGCCCACCAGTGGTGGTAAGAATAGATAGCCCTTTAAGAAAGATACTACAAAAGGTAGAAGCCTCAGGGAGAATAGCCGAATGGGCAATTCATATAGGTAGAATGCGGGTTATATATGAACCTTGCAAAGCCCTTAAAGCACAAGTGTTGGCTAATTTTATGGCTAAAATGACTCCAGGCGAATTCCCAAAACCAAAGAGGAAATTATCCCATGGAAATTAACTATAGATGGCGCTGTAAGTTTAGCAGGTGCGGGGATTGGCATAATAATCCAAGGACCAAATAGAATAGAGGTCAAATATGCAACACGACTCCTGTTCCCCACTTTTAATAATGTAGCTAAATATGAAGCTCTTATTCTAGGCTTACAAATCACCTTAGAGCTGGGTATTGTGGATTTAGAAATAAGTAGTGATTCCCAATTGGTGTTTAACCAATTGCAAGGGAACTTTCAAATAGGAGAGGAAATGGCTAAATATGTAGCCATAGTCAAACAACTCACTTTAGAAGATGAAAAAAGAGGAGATGGCCAATGGCGAATTCAATAAAGACCTAGAAATCAGAATGCTGACAAGGAAGGGTTGCCTTAAAGCCTGAGCCATGACTAGGAATTCTACCACTGTGTGTTTACAACAGAGCTAAAGTGGTAGTCGCTACTAGAACTGGCATCGGGAATATCTTACTCGATGTACGTCTAAATTCCCCTAAGAATGCAATAGAAGCATTAACCCTAGAGATTTCTAGGATTGTTTTTATGTGTTCTTTGGGTGTGATTCTTTACCCAACACTCTTGGGTCTATGCCAACCTTCATTTCTTCTAATAATCAACAACACATATACAACATTATTACCTACTTTTTACATGCATACATGCAATGGTGAGTTTCTAACAACAAGGATGGGTTTTATCATTACCAACCATTAATTAAATTAATTACATGCATAAGTGATAGCAACAAATCATCATAACAACACAACCTAGGGTTTCTACCATTTTAAACCTAGAATAGTTACTAAATAGGCATTATTAATCAATTTCATGCATTGATACATATAATTTGTAACCAATGAACTTTTGGAAACATTCCTCATCTCTTATTTCCATGTGAAATCTACGGTACAATTGCAAATAGGCCCGTACGCTACTATCCAGGGACCAACGCCACTCTAGAGATAAAGACCAGTGCCCAATGCCACTTGGGGGAATGGCGTTTGGCTCAATGCCACTCACCTACCGGCATTGGAGCCCAACGCCACTCCTTCGAGTGGCATTGTTGGCTAGGAACAACCAGTATGCAAAAAAAATGATAAAAATGGAATTTTTGTGTTTACTAAACCCGAAAAACTATCATATAGTGATGAAAATACATAAGACACTCACCAAAACATATTATAATGCATGAATCATGGCAAAACAACCTAGATTTAATCATGACATGCTCATAGCATTAAAGATGCAAGCTTTACAAATAACATATAGAAACATATATGTTCATGACATCAAATGACATTTAAGATAATGATGCAGCCAAGGATGCAATCAAGTCATGGAGCAAGTATCCGCTACCATATGATGGACCAATGACTCAATTAAGGACTAAGAAGTTCAAGCAAGCCTTGAATTCTTACTTGGAGCATGTTTTGAAGATGGTCAATAATAGAGCTTTTGATGATGACAACAATGACTTAAAGAGAGTGACTTTAATTGCTTTTAATGAAGCATGAGGTAGAAGATCATTTTCATTAAGACATGACCAGGCCTTATAGCTTGCAGACTTCTTACAAGTCAACAAGTCAAAGTTAAAGTCAATGGTCAAAAAGTCAAGAGGTCAAGGTCAAAGGTCAACACCCTTAGGAGTCAACAATATACAAAACCCTAATTCACATAAGGGCAGCCACATATCCATTAGTGTTTAGGAGTTTATTTGTTTTCCTTTGTTAATTCGGAAGTAATTAAATTCAGATTTCTGAGAACATCAGCTTTTTTGGGTGATAACTTTTGCTACACAACTCTAATTGAGGGGATTAATAATGCCACTAAAAGAGGACCTCTAAATCTAAAATTCATATGTTTTAAGAATTTTAATTTGAGGTCTCTAAGAGGATCGAAACTGGGTTGCAAGGTTAGGGTTGTAATCTGCTAGCTTTTAGTTTCCAAATTGGTTTAGGCTTTCTTTTTTTTTTTTTTTTTGTTTCCTTTATGGTTTAGGAAGCTTGGCCAAATTTGCTTGCCAATTTGGTTTAGGTTTTTGTTTTGATCTCCATATAAGGAGAGCTTATGTACTTCGTCCAAGACCTAATGTTAATTGGAATTTTCTTTGAGTTTTCACTCTTTTGTTCATTAAGGTGTTCTTTATTGAATTTCTTGGAATTAAATTAATTTGATTAGTTTAGTTCACATGTAATTTGTTTAATCAACTTATTAAAACTTGTTAGTTTGTTAGGTTGTTTGAACATTCATCAATTCATAGCTATTGATCTTAGTTCTTCCGTAATCAAATTGCAAACATTCAAGTTAGATTCTTGGGTGATGAATTTGAACTTATTGGTTTGGGTGATTCCTTTGCTTTAGAGTTGATCGAATTAGTTTTCTTTCAAGCCTAGATTCCAATTTATGTTTGAACGTATCCTTTGATGTTCCAGTTTGTATCATATAGTATCAGAGCCGAACTTGTAAGTTTCATTAATTTTTCTTTAATTTTCTTTCAAATTGAAGTCTGTCTTCTACTTCTACTCAATTCTGTAAGTTATGGGATTGAAATTGTTGAATCCACAACCTTGTGTGTTTTTGCTTGTGAGATTTCTATTGTTTTGCTTACTGTCCATACTTGTCTTGTTTGTGCGTGCAAAGCTTTTGTTTTTCCTAGTGTGTCCACAACCTAACACAATTAGGGTTTGTGAAATTGTTCAAGAAAATATATATATATATATATATATATATATATATATATATATATATATATATATATATATATATATATATATATATTTATTTTTGTGTGTTGGATCTGTATATAGAGTATATATAAAAAAACTGTGTATTGTGTT
>CANYLF014726571.1:0-20169 GCA_948193215.1 Bocquillonia castaneifolia
TCTTGATAATGAGGCCCTTGAAGCTCTTACTAAGAAGATGGAGAAGCTCCAGGAAATGGTAAGGGGAAAGGACCAGGACTTTGACTTTGATAACTTGGGTCTCTATGGCATAACTGGACTCCCTCCTAAGTTCAGGATGCCCGATGTTAGTAAGTTCAATGGGTTGGATGATCCCAAGCTGCATTTGAAGCAATGCATCAAAATCATGTCAGCCACCACTCTCAATGCCGAGCAAAAATTGGGTTTGTTCCCTTTGACTTTGGAAGGTGTAACTTCTGATTGGTATCATGCCTTGCCAACTAGTACTAAATCTGACTGAAAGACTCTCAATGAAGCTTTTAGGGGTCACTCCTACAATGCTGCCCTAGAAGTTTCCTTGAGGGACTTAGAGATGACTACGCAGAAAGATGGCGAGACATTTTCTGAGTTCTTGATCAGATGGAGAAACAAGGCTGCTTTGATGTCCAACAAGCCTTCAGAAAGGGACCAGGTCAGAATTATTGCTAGGAATGTGCATTCTACATGGGTTGAGAAGCTTCAATTGATGAATCCAAGGAATTTTGCAGAGCTCTATGATGACGGGCTCCAGGTTAAATAGATTGAGTATGAGAAGAAGAAGACTACCAAGGCTAGCTCAAGTCGTGCTCATACACAATCTTTTAAGGTTGTGGAGGTCAATACAGTCAAAACCAACTGTAGATTTTCCAATTTTAACAAACCCTTGTCCAAAGTCTTTGAACGACTCGAAAGAGAAGGCTTGCTAAAACCTGAACCAGCCAGGAACCCACCAAACACTAGTTCACCACTATATAACTCAAACGCCTTTTGCCATTTCCACCAGGTACAGGGCCACTCAATCGATAACTGCATTAATCTCAAACACTCCATTCAAGACCTTATAGATGAGGGGAAAGTCATGGACCCTGACTCTAAGAAACCAAGCACTAAAAATAACCCATTGCCTACATACAACAACGTTCCTCCACCAAATAGAATTGGCTGTATTGACTCAAGTGTGACTGAAGATGAAGTATGGGCCTCATTCACTGATGGAGATTTAGATGAAGTATGGGGTTCTGTGGATTATGATTTGACTGAAGAAGAGGAAGCTCTCAAGAAGGCATGGGATTCCTTTCAAGATATGCATGATGTACCTGAACAAAAATAGGAGTATGTGGAGGATTTCTTAGACCAACCTTCAGGCAAGTTTGACTTTAAAGTCCTGTACCCAAAGCATCCACCACCTGTAGTTCCTCTTCGTGAGATTGAACCAAAATGGGGACCAGAGTTTGACATCTATGACAAAGACACACCGCAGCCTAAGGATTGGGGTGAGCATGTGAAGGATTGGGATGAAACTGATGCTTGGCAAAAGTTCCTAGATAAGGAAGACGTGCCAACTGGTATTGAGTAGAACATTCATACCTTATGTGATGAGATTGACAAGAAAATCCCATTCCCAAGGGATGAGGTTGATTCCAATGTGATCTAGAGTAGGAAAGATGGGAAGAAAAAAGATTGCTTTAAGTTTGATGCTTGGTACAGTTCAGGTGAAGACGAACTTGAAATCGATAATGTGATGCAAATTGTCGATTCTGAACCCGTTTTGGTTACTAGAAGTGGGAGAGATTTTCAAAGGAATGATTTGGGCAAGCAAAAGGAGGTTGACAAAGAACCTGAGAAAGGAGTGATAGAGGAAGCAACCTCGACATATATTGTAACTGAGCAACTTAAGAAGACCAAGACTAATGCAAACATGGGACCTACCTGTCTCTTCTGAGTCTCATAAGTGGGCGTTAGTTAAGGCCTTAACTCAGATACCAGTTCCTGAAATCACTACTCCGGGTGAAGTGATAAGACTCATGATTGAAAGGAAGAATGGGGAGATAACCTTCTCTGATGAAGACTTACCTTTAGAAGGAAGAGATCACAATAAAGCTTTGTTCATTGTAGCTGAAGTGAATGGGAAAAAAACTTCCTGTGTCATGGTTGATGATGGTTCATCCATAAATGTCTACCCATCTAAGCTTCTTTCTAAAATGGGGATAGCTAGAGAAGATTTGAAGCCATCCGACTTAGGTATTCGGGCTTTTGATGACTCCAAAAGGGCGGTTGAAGGCACACTCACTGCAAAGGTTAAAACTGGTCCTATTGTTTCAGAAGTTGAGTTCACTATGTTGGACATTCCTATGACATTTGTTGTCCTTCTTGGTCGACCTTGGTTCCTTGCTTTAGGAGGGGTACCATCCACGGTTCATCAAAAAATCAAGTTTCCTTACCAGGATGAAGTCCTGACCATTTTGGCTGAACCTGCCACATCAGTCAAAGTACTAAAAGCCATACCTCAAGGGATCATTGGACCTATGGGCTTCCAGATTATGGGTATTTTTGATGAATCAAGTAACCTTATGGTTAATCAGATGATGAAGAAGATGGATTACTTTCCTGCATTGGGGTTGGGGAAGAAACAATAGGGTATCACACAGTTGCCTGACTTCAAGATGTAAACAACTAAAGAGAGCTTGGGTTATAGAGGAGAGAAGATAGCTAAAGATACCAAGACTCTCAAAGATTTCTTCATTCCCGACAGTCGTACTATTTACCAAGGGAAGGCCGAAGCTGTGGATGTTGGGAAGATTTAGGTGCTTGGTTTGAGATCTTCAAAGACTTGCTGGATGTGCATGCTATGGAGAAGATGCTGCTTTAAGGGATCCAGGATATGAAGATAGAAGAGCTGATCGACCCCATGGATGTTGCTGTAATTTCTGAGTTAGATGAGCTCATAGGGAGCTCTTTAGCTGATTTGTTTTATGAAACTGCTGAAACTGATGTAATATTGTTCGATTTGTTTGAGGATGATTCTGTTTTTCTTTCTAAGGTCAATGATATGAACAACAATTTTGCTTACTTGTGTGATGTTTTACCTGATGGCACTGTGCATTGCATAGATCATACCATAAGAATTTTTGATATTAATTCTGTGCAAACACATTCTATTAATATTGGCACAAAAGAACAACCAAAGGAAATAACTCTTGCATTTGATATTACTACTAATGAGAGAGAAACATTTGAGAAAATATTAAATAAAAGAAAAGGTGTATTTGCATGGACCTATGATGACATGCCAGGCATTGACAGGATGATCGCCGAACATCGTATCCCTATAGATCCCACCAAAAATCCAGTCAAATAGAAGCTTTGAAGACTTAGACCAGAATGGGCCAAGCTGATTAAAGAGGAAGTTGAAAAATAGATCAAGGCTAGATTCTTGGAAGTTGTTACTTACCCAGAATGGTTGGCCAATATAGTTCTAGTTGCCAAGAAGGATGGAAGAGTCAGGATGTGTGTAGACTACAGGGATTTGAATAAAGCATCGCCAAAGGATGATTTCCCCTACCTCATATTGATGTTCTGATTGATAGTGCAGTCGCAAGTGCCATGTATTCCTTTATGGATGGCTTCGCTGGTTATAACCAGATAATGATGGCAGTAGTAGACAAGATTAAGACAGCTTTCATCATAGAGTGGGGTGTTTACTGTTACAAGGTCATGCCTTTTGGACTCAAGAATGCGGGGGCAACCTACCAAAGGATGGTCACAACTTTATTTCATGACATGATGCATAAGGAGATCAAAGTTTATGTAGATGACATGATGGTTAAGTTAGTAACTATGGAAGATCATTTTAAAGCCTTAGACCGATTCTTGGCACGAGTTGAGAAGTACAACCTCAGGCTTGACCCAAAGAAATGTATCTTTGGGGTAACTTTCAGAAAGCTCTTGGGACATATTGTAAGCCAGAAAGGGATTGAGGTAGATCCAAATAAAGTAAAAGCCATTCAAGAGATGCCAGTTCCAAAGACTGAGAAAGAGGTCAGAGGATTCTTGGGGAAGATTCAGTACATCAGCAGGTTCATCTCCAGATTAACTACAATCTGTGAGCCAATTTTCAAGTTACTCAGAAAAGTTCATAAGAGTGAATGGGATGATCAATGTCAGAAAGCATTTGACACGATTAAGCAATATTTAATGAATCCACCTGTCCTTCAACCTCCCAAGGCAGGGAGACCATTAATATTGTACTTGGCCTTTGAAGATCATGCTATAGGAGTGATGGTTGCTCAAGAAAATGAAGATGGAATAGAGCATGCTATCTACTATCTTAGTAGGAAGCTGTTATCCTATGAAGCAAAATATGACATTGTTCAGAAGATGTGCTTGGCAGTAATATGGACAACAAGGAAGCTAAGGCACTATTATCAGTCCTATCAAGTTCAAGCTGTGGCAAAAGTTGATCCGCTATGGTACCTGTATGAAGTGCCAGTGCTAATAGGGAAGCTCGCTAAGTGGTTGGTATTGCTAACTGAGTTTGACATACAGTACTTGACCAAGAAAACTATCAAGGGGAGAGCAGTAGCAGAGTTTCTGGCTCTTAATCCATTAGAAGGGAAAGAAACATTGGAGTATGAGTTCCCAGATGAGTCACTTAATCTGAAAGAGGTGGACAAATGGAAGCTGTACTTCGACAGAGTAGTGAACCATAAAAGAGCTGGAGTGGGGGCAATCCTAATCACGCTTGAAGGTGAAAGTATTCCTTTAGCCAAGAAGTTAGATTTCAGAGTCGCTAATAACATAGCTGAATATGAAGCATGTGTCTTTGGGATAGAAGCAGCTATTGCAGCAGGTGTCAGGAACCTCATAGTGTATGGAGATTCAATGTTGATCATTAACCAATCTTCAGAAAACTGGGAAGTAAAAGATGAGAAACTGAAGCCTTATGCAGTGTACATTCAGATGCTCACCTTGAGTATTTCTAATTATACCTTCGCACACATACCAAGGGAGGAGAATCAAATGGCGGACGCTTTAGCAACTCTGGCATCCATGTGGGACAATCCTAAAGATGTAGCTATGAAACCTCTAATGATGTGTAGAGCTAGAATTCCCTGCTACCAAGGAGAATAGGTAATTATTGTGAATGGACCAAACGAGAAGCCGTGGTTCTATGAGATCTTGAAATTCCTAGAGAAAAGGAAGTATTCAGAAGGAGCCAATGGGAAAAAGAAACTTGCCTAAAGGGTCAGTTCAAGAAGCTACACTTACCATGAGGGAATACTCTACATGAGGGCCTTGAATGGAATACTACTTCGATGTCTGGACCAATACGAAGCAGAAGAAGTCATGAAGGAGATTCATGTAGGAGTGTGTGGACCCCATATGAGCGGACATATTTTAGCAAAGAAGACAGTTCGACAAGGATTCTACTGGGAAAAAAAGGATAGAGATTATATCAACATGGTCAGAAAGTGCCATGAGTGTTACTTGCATAGGAATAAGATACATTTGCCACCAACTTAGCTCCACAATTTAACATCTCCGTGGCCATTTTCAGCTTGGGGGATAGAAATCATCAGAGAGATAGGGCCGACAGCTTCTAATGGTCATAAGTACATTGTGGTAGCCATTGAATACTTTTTAAGATATGTGAAAGCTATCTCATTGCCGACTGTCACAGTAAAGGGTATGGCTGAGTTTATCAATAAGAAGCTCATCAATGAGTTTAGAAAACCACACCACATTATTTCGGACAATGGTGTGCAATTCCAGGGAGAAACTGTAGATCTATTAGAACAGGAAAGGATTGAGCATCACAAGTCCTCGGCCAACAGGCCACAAACTAACGGAGTAGTTGAGGCAGCTAACAAGACTATAAAAAAGCTCCTGGCCAAAATGGTGAAGACCTATAAGGATTGGGCACATAAACTACCTTTTGCAATCATGGGTTATAACACCACCATACAAAGTGCAACATGGGAAACACCCTATTCATTGGTGTTTGGAGGTGAAGCAGTAATGATAATTGATTAAACGCAATCACTGAGAGTGCTACTAGAAGCTCAAATTCCTGAGGCACAATGGGCTGAAGCAAGGTACAGGCAGCTGTTGTCTTTGGAGGAAAGGAGTAAGAAAGCTCTCCATCATACGTAAGTGTATCAGTAGAGAATAGCAGGGGCCTTCAATAAGGGAGTCAAAGTCAGGCCAATCAAGGAAGGACATTGGGTGTTGAAGCAGGCCAGGCCCATTACATTTGATCCTCAAGGGAAGTTCAAGCCAAATTGGGAAGGCCCGGATCTGGTCAAGAAGATCATGTCTAAAGGAGCTGGGAAGATTTCAGATCTAGAAGGGAACAAGTTTGAGCAACCCATAAACAAGGATCATCTTATGAAATACTACCTTTAGAAAAAAGTGTGAAAATAATAAATCCCGATGAGTTGAAAACCCATTTGGGCGGCTCATGCAAAATAAGGGAGCCAGCTAGAGTCAAAACCTTGTAAAAAGGCATTCTAAGCAAAAATTAGGGCAAAAAGGCCTGCTAGGCTGAAAACCTCATAAAGAGGCAGCCTAGGCAAAAATTAAGGCAATGAGAGAAGAAAGTAAGGAGGCAGTAATATCAAATGTAAAAGCTAAAGTACACTTATTGTGCTAATATTAATAAAAATGAACCTTTTACAAAAGAAGAGTGTCAAACTTTCTTATAGTACTTGATTCTGTGTCTGCATAACTAAAAAGCTAAAACATTGCGTGAATAAATAAGATGGATATGAGACCTAATTTTTCTTGTGTTTCTTTAGCCACTTGATGTTATTAAAACTTGCATTAATTTCTTTCCTTGCATCCTCTCTCGATCATTTTGCATTATTTCTGTTATTTACAACATACAGTTCAGCACCTCTGCCTTCATCGTCCAACAACTCAGCCAGCAAATAAAGCCATGCCATGAGATCCGTACTTATAATGATATGAACAGGTCAATAGTAACACTTACCAGATCAACCCAAGCCTTGTATTCATCATCAGTAGTGGGTCCTTGGGTAAAGCTCAAATTCCTTGTGAAAGATCTTCTAGCCCAGCGAGAACGGATTTCTCTCAGGAATAATGGAGTAACAGCATAAGGGGTAAAGGATGGAACAAGATGCAATATTCTAAGAGCCTTGCCATACTGCCTACATACTATGGATGGGCTATAAAAGGTGACTGTACTAAAGCTAGCAATTTGTACACTGTTGTCTATCATAGACGTAGTGATGAAGCTCAATTTCCACCATGGACAATGCCAGCAGGTCAACTCTTCATTTTTGGATAGAAGAAAGTTGGTCCAACCGCCAGAAATCTCTAATGCAGCACGTTCAGCCTTGGATAGCACATGTCCTCTGGCTTGAAACTGTCGAGGCCTGTAAGTTGTAGGGTTCGATGGGGGCATCAATATGCCTAGCTTTTCCTATAACGAGATCTGGTTAAAGAGGTGTTGGATTGAATTAGTCAAGATCAATAGAAGGGAACATAGAAGAAAGATAAGGGATGCATACCTGAAGGAGTAATGGGCTACCTCAAAGGCGCTGAGTATGCTTGATGGAGTCTAAACCAACAATGGTTTCAGCGAAGATGATAAGGAAAGGGTTATGACCACTTTCAACCTGTTCCAGAAAATGAGCAATCTGGAAATTACCTCTGCCTTCAGTAGAAACCAGTAAGAATTGGGCATAAAGGCAGAAGCTGGTAATCCTTTGCCAAGAATTGCTATTCTTTAGCTTGGAGCTTCCTAGTTCCAACAGAGTTTGAGTCAGGAGAGATTGATCTTCAATACATGAAAGTATCTAACCTAGGGTTAGTCTAAAAAACCAGCTAGAGATTCTAGAGTTTGATTATAAGCAGAAGGCAAGGCTAGGGAGTGTTAGAGCTGTGTAACTTGTTAAGAATGCCTTCGAATTCTTCAAACAAGGGGCATAGCTCAACTTCGTTGAAATGGAAGACATGATGTTTGATACTCCAGCATTCTGAAGCTGCTGAAGGAGTTTGATGTCGAACGGGAAATTTAGGAAAGCTCTGAACTTCGCTAGGTGGTATTAGTCTAAGGAATTCCAAGTTTCTGTTTCCATGCTTCCTAGATATTTTCTAAGAGTGTTTGCAAACTTTTGGAACATCTTTGAACTTTTGAAGAGGGTGTTTAGCATTTTCTAATTATTTAAAGCTACCCTAGAAGGTTCTATTTATAAACCACAAAGTTTGGGGAAGTCCTGGTTCGAAAAGGAGTCAAAATAGAGTAAAAAAATCACGGAGAAAAGCCCAAGAATGAAGGAGTGGCGTTATGGACCAACGCCAGTTGAAGAGTGGCGTTACCACCAAATGTTTGTCCCTCAGTGGTGTTAGTGGCAAACACCACTCCCTTGAGTGGCGTTGGGCCCTGGCTCGATTCCTTTCGGTGATTCAACGATCGACGCAGATTTTCAGAGTTCTAGGAGGATTCCATGCACAACATTTCATACATACACGATTAGAAATCATAAAAAGATATACATGCATACATAAATCCACAAAGTCATGTGCATAACAGATGCATTAGCTAGAGAGTTTGAATGCATTCACTAATAGCAGTATAAGAAGCATACATACATGCATCCATAATGTTCAACAACCATTCATACATCCGTATATTTGTATAAATGTGTGAAATACAGGTACATATCAGTGTTCAAGAAGTAGAACAAGTTCAAATACAGAAATAAGGACATCTACTTGTCCTCCTCCTCCTCTGACTCCTCAGAATCCTCCTCCTCACCACCGGCTGGCTGACTCCCAATCTTACCACCGGCATGCTGTTCACCAATCTAGGCCCCACCAGCTCCTTTAGCTGGAATATCTAATGCTGCAAGCTGAGCCTTCAACTTAGCAACCATCCTGCAAGAAAAGCTGTGAGCCTGCCTCCATGTATCACAGGTCTCTACCAGATGGGCTTGGCTGGCCTGAAAGTATGATGACAGTCATGAGACCCCATCGATAGGAACCTGGGTAAATAAAAGGGTTAGAATCTAGATACAGGAGTGAAATGAATGCTGAGATGACTTACATGAGTACATCCATCTATATAAGAAATAAAAGGATCAGCTGCCGGATGGAAAGTATACTCAACCAGGCCAGTAACAGTCCTATGATTAACTGAAAGCCCGGGATACTCTGTGATATGGCTTATTACTACATCCCCTTAATTACTGGATGGATAGTAGGATGGATGAGGTCTCGCAGCCTCTAAACTAGGCATAGCTCCTCTAGTGGAAGCACGGGTTCTCCTGCTCGGCCCGGGGGCAACAACCGACCCAGGACTGGGGGCATAATCATCATCATCATCTGAGTCTCCAGAATCTCCATCATCCTCATCCTCATCAAAACTGGAGAAGGTCACAACACCCATAGATATCTAAAGAGAGGAAGTGATTGTGAGTCATGTAACCAAGACATACAGTTATTAGAAAAATAAAGAAAAGTTAGCATCTTACCATAGCAACCATCCTAGCTGGAAAAGGTAAAGTCGGGAGGCACCTCGAATACAAGAAAGAAGTGTAATCCTTAGAGCAAGAAAGAAAGGATGTACACTCAAAGCCCTCAAGAGCTGCAGCTAGAGTGTGGTTCGTCAGCTCATGTTCCCAAAACATATCAATAGGAGGATCATGAGGCCTTCTGCGAAAGCTGGTAATGTATTGGCATTGAGTCCTCTCTCCTAGGAACCACATTCTAAGTCCTGGACCCTCCAGAAGAATCCTCAAGTCATCCTTAGGCAAAGACGTAAGGACATAGGGTAGCAATCCTTCCATCGGGCCCTGTTAAGCTGGAAAATAAAAAGAATCAAGGTTAGTATTTTGGACTCATATCAATTACTTTGAACTAACAAATTTGCTTTTATATGTTTTACCCTAGAAGCAGTTAGTGAGTTAAGATACACGTGATGACCATTGACGTTAGCAGCATGAATGTGAAGTCGCTGCAAACCCCAATGTCTGAGGATAGGGAAAGTATATCGACTCTCTAGTGGGAAGAACTGGCAAATCAAGCCCAACTCAATAGCCCATACCTGCAAAGGAAGAGTCAGAAGAGTATAAAGCAAGTAAAGCAATCAAGGAAAGCAAGGGATAAAGTAACTCACATGAGTGGCATGCCAGAAGCTGCAAAACTTCACAGTACCACAAGAAACCCTATCCATGCAAAGGTACAGATATGCCAATGCGGGGGAACCCTAGTCATACCCACTCATCTGATCAAAATCTCTTAGAATAGGGATGAAGTGCAAGCCGATGGTAGAGTTCGTGTCATAGAAGATAATGCTACCCAGCAGGTACAAAATGAAGACACGGGCCATCTGATCAAAACTCCAGTCAAACTCAAGCCTATAACTCGAAAGGTGTCTGGATAATGCATCAACATAGAGCTTCTTGGAGCTCTTCCTCTCAGGAACCATGCCTAACATCCGAAAGATATACTCATTTTGAACATCACGATGGACAGAGTATATCCCTTCATCCCAGAAGATCCACTCACTAGCACAAGCTAATCCAGTGAAAGTAGGAAAAGAAGTTGGAGACAGAGTATATTCCCCACATGGTAGCTAAAACGTGTGGGTAGTGTCAAACCATCGCTCCATCAATGCCTGCATGGAATGACGGTCACAACGAGAGCTCATGTGCTCATCCATATTCTGAGGAAATGTGGAAAGAAGAGGGCCAAATTCAGCCTGAATCACTAAGGCCTCCGCGCCCAAAGGTAATCCTCTCCAAAGTACTCGGACTTTGGAGAAATTTCCATTGTTGGGAAAAGTAGTCTCATCCCCTTGCAAGATAAATAATGAGTACATTTCCTAACTCAGTCATCTAATTTCTTGAATGCATTCTTTATTTCTAATCTTGGAAGCCAACAGGACATTCATCTGTGTATCATTATATTTGATATTAACTTGAGCATAATTATATTTGACATTCACTTATGCATACTTATATTTGACATTCATCCGGGCATAATTATATTTGACATTTACTTGTGCATAATCATTCACTTATATCCATAGTCATTCATTCATATTCATTGTTAAATTCTTTCATTTATTATTTATACATTATTTTAACGTCTTTTTAACATCATTTGTACATTAATTATTCATTTAACATCATTTTTGTCACATTTTATCATAATTTATCCTTAAAATCTGTAAATCATGTCTAAATCATTCATAACTTGCATATATTAGTCTATTTTTATAAGTTAAAATCATTAAAACATGCATCGGAGGACTGTTCAGAGTCCAAAATCACTGCTGGGACTGAGACTGGGTTCAATGCCAGTCCCAGCATCTCAGTCCCAGCAGTGGCGTTACCACCAACACCCGTCACACAACTAGCGTTGAGGGTAATGACACTCATGGCAATGGTGTTGGGCCCAGGTCAGTCTCGTTGGTGGCCAATTCAGTTTTATTTTACAGATTTTTGACAAATTCAATCAAATTGAGGTGTTTGGACACTTACCCGGTCTCCAATTGAGCTACAGAGGTTGAATATGGCATTTGACAATGGAGAAATCCTTCCTTCTCTTTGAATTCCACCAGAATCAGTTTTTAATACTTCTTCTCTAACCCAGAAGAGGCTAATCTTGTTCCACATGGGTTCTAAGTCTGGATTATCGGCCATATTGCTTTTTGTTTGAAAAGATTTGGTTAAGAAATGAAGAAATGAGAGGAAATTGAAGTTTTGGGTAAATGAATTGAATGTCTTTGCAAAAATAAGGTGCAGCCCGCCACTCCTATAGCCAATTTGGCAAATTTTTGTTTTGGTCCCTGAAGAAAATTTTCAAATAAGGATAGAAGTTTGGTTGCAAATAGGTCCAAAATCAAAATTAAGGCCAAAAGAGGCCGATTTGAGTCCTTTTGGGGGCAAATTTCAAAGGATTAGTAAGAATAACAGTCAATTATAGTCAAAATGATAGAGAATGACAAAGAATTACAGAAAAAATGATAGACATTACAAAAAATCTCATTTTTAGAGATCTCTTTTCTTATTTCAAATCTATAAGATATTTGGAGTGAATCTAGGCATATAAGTGGCAATTTTATGTCTGAAAGATGAATTTTCCCAGTAAGAGTAATGACAGAAATATTTTTCAGAATTAAAGATTTCCCCAGTAGCGTTATCTCAAGCACAATTATCAAATGAGCTTGTATTTCCCTAATGAAGTTGTTCTAATATCTGGTTATTAAGAAATTCTTTTCCCGAATTAGGATAACTTTATTTTCCCAATAAAGATATTACGGCAAAAGAAGAAATACCCTCAGGGGTAGTCCATAGAAGACAAAGTATTTCATAGAATTCAAGTCTCAGCAAATAGATATTCCTCAATAGAGCAGTAAGGATAGGAATCCTGCATCTAGATAGTATTCCAATTCCCAAGCCAGGATAATATTCCTACATCTAGATAGTATTCCAATTCCCAAGCCAGGATAGTATTCCTCCATTTAGATAATATTCCAGCATTTGTGCCAGGATAGTATTCTTGCATATGGATAGTATTCCAACCCTTGAGCCATGATAGTATTCCTGCATTTGGATAGTATTCTAGTTTTTCATATGAATAGTATTCCTAAATTGCATCTTTTCCCCATGGAGTTGGTCAAGGCAGCTGAGGTCCGAGATCAAATTCCTAAAACCTTGAGAGTCTAGTCAGGTAAATCCTCATGGAGTTAAACCAAGACAGTCGAGGTCCAAGGTTAAGCTTCGCACACTGGAGTCGAGGTACGTAATTCTTTGCAAAATTATGTGTTTTGGCTTTGTCATTATTTTCCATATTATTGGATAATACTACAAACGTCTGACAAAGCGGGGGTAAACTGTTAACACTTAATTTTTATGCAGGCATACGAAAGCGGCTCGGAGGTCCAGTGATGATCGTTCATGTTTTAAATAACATGAATTGAGTTGACATTTTATTTTTAAAGATTATATGTGCTTCACCTTAAGTGTTTTCTAAGACTGCATAACACGTTTTTCTCCAAAATCTGACTTTGAGCATAAGCGATGCATTTTTAAGACGGTTTTCATCATAATCTTTTCTACAAGTGTCCAAATACTTTAAATTTTGATGGTTGGTAGTTGAGGCCATTCCGCACACTTTCTCGGTTTTAAGTTTTTGCAAAATCAGATGTTCGGAGGCCCAAAAGGGCCCAATACCACTATGAAAAGTGGAGTTGGGCCCAACGCCACTCATGAGACTGGCATTGGGCTCAACGCCACAAGAAAGGCTGGCATTGGTCCCCCAATGCTAGTCAGGCGATCTTAGTTGTAAAAAGCCCGTTTTCAACCTATTTCAGCCTAGAATGGCCCTTATGAGTCGTACATGCGTCCCAAATCTCTAGAGGGCTATTTTTATTCAAAATATCCTTTGTTTAGGCTCAAGTCATTGAGTTTCAATATGAAATTGATTGTGGTAACCCTAGCTTAAGTTTTAGCTAAACCGGGTATAAATAGAGGTTTAAAACTAGGTTTTAGGAGGAGGCAGCCAGAGCATACGAATTTAGGGTTTGATTTCTAATATCAACACTCTAAACTCACTCACAGCTAAGAAACACCATACTACATTCACTTTTTCACTTTAACAAGCATAAAAAACTCTTTGATTCTTAGATTCAAAGGTGATTTTGAGTTTCCAATCCATTGAAGCAAGTCTCCAGCAGTTTTTAATCAATAAAAAGTAACACAAAAGTCACTCAAATCAGATCTGAGGGTTATCAAGAGCTTCCAAGTTGATTCCTTGAAAGGTAAGTCATCTTTTCTTTTGTTTTTCATTGTTTCTTTTCATGTTTTCATGTTTTGCATATTATAAAGATGTTAAATGTGTTGTTTTGCTACTGTATTCTTTTTTTTTTTGGCATGTATAAATAATGATTTTTTGCATGTTGGTTTGATTTAAATGCCATTAAATGTTTCATAATTGCTTAAAGTTGCATCTTTTTGTATGTTTATGTGTTTGTATGTTCAGATCTACATTGTTTGATGTTATTTTAATGTTTTCCATGCATAAAAATATGTTCTTTCCATGATCTATCATGTAAAAATCATTTCTTTGGCATAAAGTTTGTTTCTTTTGCATAAAAATCATGTTTTGATTTATAATACATAAAGGTTGCATCTTTTTTGTGTAAAGTTATTTTCTTTCTATGTTTTAATCAATAAAGTTTGTTTCTTTGTATGTAACGTGCAAAATTCTATTGTTTTATTGTTTCATGAATAAAGTTTGCTTCATTTGCATGTTTTATCGTTAAAAATTGTTTCTTTTTGATGTTTCATGAATAAAGTTTGCATCTTTTGCATGTTTTAAGTATAAAGTTGTGATCTTTTAATGTTTTATGTGTAAAGCTTGTGTCTTTTTTGTTATTAAATGTTATTAAATGATGTTTGTATGTCAGATCAGAATTATAAACAACATTTTAAAGCATGAACACGTTTATTTTATGTAAAGTTGTAATGTTTGAATGTTTTACTTGTAAAGTTTGCATCTTTTTGTATTTTTATGCATGTCTTGATTAGATCTAGGTTGTTTTATCATGTTTCATGCATTTTAATGTGTTTTGGTGATTGTTTTATGCATTTTCATTTCTATACGTGTGTTTTTTGGGCTTGGTAAACGCGAAAACTTCATTTTTTATCAAATCGCATTCTCTATTCTTTGTTTGGAAACCAACACCACAAGCAGGAGTGGCGTTGGGCTATGGGTGAGTGGTGTTGGGCCCAAACACCAATCTCCTGAGTGGCGTTGGACTTTTTTGTTGTTTCTTCGGTGATGTTTTGAGATTGCTTGTGTACAGTAGTTTTCACATGGAATGCGGTGACAAGGTAAGTTTCTGAACCCTCTTTGGTAATTATTTAGATGTATTATTGCATGAAATTGACTAATAATGCTTATTTAGCATTCACTTTAGGTCTACATGGTAGAAACCTTAGGTTGTGCTGCTGTGTTGGTTTTTATGTGTTTATCATCACTATATGCATGTAAATTAATCTTAATTAATGGTTGGTAATCATTAAAATTAACTCTTGTTATTAGAAACTCACTCTTGCATGTATGTATGAAAAAGGTAGGTTATAATTGTTGTATGTTTTATTGCTTTGTTAGAAGGAATGAAGGTTGGTATAATACTAGGAGTATTGGAATCACGCTCTAGAATTGATAAGTCTGATCCTTGAATCTCTGGGGTCAATGCACCTTTCGTATTCTTAAGAGGAATCGAGGTGTACACCTTGTAAGACGTTCCCAATGCCGGTTTGGGTGGTGACTACCACTTCAACCCCGCAGCGGAACACACAGTGCCGCAGTTGCTAGTCATGGCTCAGGCTCTGAGGCAAAACCTCCTTGTCTGCAACATGTCCAAGGACAACAACTTCAGTGAGCACCCAATTCAAGACCAAATTGATCTCCTTACACCACTTTAGTACTTTCACAAGGTTAGCTAAACACTCATCAAAAGAAGGACCATAAATTGAGAAGTCATCGATAAACACTTCAGCATAATTTTCAATATAATCACCAAAAATGGATGTCATGCATCTTTTAAAAGTGGCGGGTACATTACACAAACCAAATGGCATGCACTTAAATGCATAAGTACCATATGGATAAGTGAATGTGGTCTTTTCTTGGTCAACGAGGTGAATTGGAATTTGGTAAAAACCAAGTCACCATCAAGAGAACAAAAGTATTTATGCTTAGCTAGTCTCTCTAGAACTTGGTCAATGACTAGTAGTGGAAAATGATCCTTCCTAGTGTTTTGATTCAATTTTCTATAATCAATACACATTCTCCACCCCATCACTAGCCTAGTTGGTATGGTTTCCCCTTTCTCGTTCTCTATTACATCATCCCCCTTTTCTTGGGTACTACTTGTACCGGGATGACCCATTTGCTATCAAAAATTGAATAAATAATTTCCACATCAAAAAGCTTGAGCACCTCTTTCCTAACCACCTCTCTCATGTTTGGATTTAACCTCCATTGCAACTCAATCGATGATTTAAAACCCTCTTCCATATGAATGCGGTGCGTGCATAATGAAGGATGAATGCTCTTTATGTCATCAATGCTATAGCCTAATGATTTCTTAAAAGGTGCAAGTACATGTTTCAACACATTCAATTCATCACATGGCAATGCATTGTTCACAATAAAAGGGGAAACGAGAGTTAAGATCAAGAAAGTCATACCTCAATTGCATAGGAAGTGGTTTCAATGTTACCTTTGGAGCTTCATAGTTGACTTTGTCTTTTAAGTCTCCATCTCTCCTCAAGGGCTCAAAAGTAGGCACACACCTCTTTGGATAAGGTTGATTAGCTTCCATACTTCCCACAAAGCAAAAATCTTCTTTAGAAAAATGCTCATTATCAATTTGCAAGTACTCCTTTAAAGGATCTTTAGGAGTTCTTCTCTCCAACACCTCTTGAACTAACTCATCCATATTGTCTACCTGAAAACACCCTTTGACCTCCTCAACACATGGTTGTTTGTTAACCTCATCTAAAGTGAACTCGACAATTTCATCTTCCACCTTGAAGGTTAGCTTCCCAAGCTTAACATCAATAATTGCTCTAGCCGTAGGTAGAAAAGGTCTCCTTAGGATGATTGGGATATGCTTGTCCTATTCCATGTCTAGGACCACAAAATCCACCAGGACATAGAACTTTCCAACCTTAATAGGCACATTCTTTAGGATCCCCAATGGATAAGTCATGGATCTAACCGCTAGTTGCAATTAGATAGTTGTGGCTTTCAATTCACCCATGTTCAACTTTTTGGATCACCGATAAAGGCATAAGACTAACACTTTCCCCAAGATCACACAAGGCCTTATCAAATGTGATAGGACCAATAGTGCGAGGGAATGAGAAGCTACTGAGATTCTTTATCTTAGGAGGAAGCTTGTTTTGATTATTGCACTACATTCCTCAATCAATGCTACTGTCTCCACATCCTCAAGTTTCCTTCGATGACTCATGATGTCTTTCAAGAACTTTGAGTAGATTGGTATTTAGGGAAGTGCTTCCAAGAGATGAATATTGATGTGAAGCTTCTTGAAGACTTCTAGAAACTTGCTAAATTGTTGTTCTGGCTTAGGCTTCTCTTGCCTTTTATGAAAGGGCAAAGGATGCAAGTATGACTTTGAGTCCTTCTTAGGCTTGCTTTCATCTTACTTGAACTTGTTTTCATTAACATAGGATTTTAGCAAAGCATGGTCCCTCTCCTCTATCTCCTTACTCCACTTCTCATCCATAAGTATATGTTCACTATCAACCTACTCACTAGCTTTCGCATCCCCCAAACTTCTCTCTTTGTTGGTGTCCTTACCAACTCTTCCTTTTACCTTCGTACCACTTCTTAGAAAAATGGCATTTGCATGGCGTTTTGGATTTTATTGAGGTTGGCTTGGAATCCCTCCTTGTTGCTTAGAGCTCTTGGTTGGATATTTATGTTTTAAGCATTTTGTTGTGGGTAGCAAGTTGATCAACCTTTTGAGAAAGTTGCTCAATCATCTTTTGTTGCTTTGCCATGGCTTCCATAAATGTGTCTATATTGAGTTTATTGTCTTTGGGTGGGTGATATTTTTGTTGATGGGGTGGGTGATATTGTTGGGCTTGGTGGTTTATGGGTAGCCTTTGGTTGTAGGTGTTTTGGGGTCGGTTGAAATGTTGTTGGTTTTGGCCTTGATTTCCTCCCCATAAAAGGTTAGGGTGGTTCCTCCAACCAGGGTTACATGTGTTTGTATATGGGTTTCCCCCTTATTGGTTGTTGTAGGAGTTGCCAACAAAGTTCACATTCTCATTCCCACTTGAAATTCTCATTCCTACTTGAAGAAAATGGGTTTCCTACCTCACAACCTTGGCTTGTATGCCCCCACACCTCCATATAACTCACACATAGAAATTTATTGTTGACTTAGAGCTATGGCATTCACTTGCATCTTGTCCATCCGTCTAGCTAAAGCATCCAATTTTGCACTAATTGCGATGAGGTTGTCAATATCAATCAGCCCTGCTTGCTTCCCCACTATCCTTGTATCATTGCCTCCCCATTGGAAGCTCTTTAGTGCCATGTCTTCAATCAAATCAGTTGCCTCTTGATGAGTCTTGTTCATGAGACTCCCATTTGTGGCCGCATCCAAACTTAGTTTTCTTTGTGGAAAGATGCCTTGGTAAAACATTTGCACAATAAGCCAATGCGAAAGTCCATGATGTGGACATCTACTCACAAGGTCTTTAAACCTCTCCTAAGCTTCATACATAGATTCTTCATGGCCTTCGGAGAACCTAGTGATAGCTTCTCTAAGTTTGGCTGTCTTTATTGCAGGAAAGTACATGGATAAGAATGCTTGTGACAACTCGGCCCAAGTGTTGAATGTGCGCGGTGGCATTAAAGATAGCCATAGCTTGGCTTTGTCTTTTAAGAAGAAAGGAAAAAGTCTTATTTGGATAACTTCAGAAGGAACTCCATTGATCTTAATAGTTGCACAAATCTCCAAGAAGCTTAAAAGATGTGCATTAGCGTCTTCATCTGCAATTCCACTTCCCCTAAATTGATTTTGTGGGACCATTTGAATCAAAGCCGATTTGAGTTCAAAGTTATTTGGTATTATAACAAGTGCCAAAATCGAATGTCCAATGCCTTGTTGGTTTGGCATTGCATATTCCCAAAGTGGCCTTTCTTGTCCTTAGCCATTCCTTCCATTTGGTGGAACTTCATCCGCCATTTCTTCTCTTAATAAAGCTTCAAATTTCCTTCTCATAACTCTAATGTGGGATAATGTCCTTTCTATTTCCTTGTCAAAGTTAGGGGGTAGGTTCATGCACCTATAAGAGCAAATAGGAAAGTAAGAAAACAAGCACTATGATATTAAAACAAACAAGCACGTAAAGTAAACGCTTAAATTAATCATGAAAATCATCAATCAATATCAAATTAAGCACCAACTCCCCGGCAACGGTGCCAAAAACTTGACTAATCCGCAAGTGCACGGGTGTCGAATTATAGAAATGGTAAGCATAAGTATCATTTTCCTAAAGGAGTTGGTTAGTTTGAGTACCAATCTGACAATTTGCAAATGATTATCCAAACAATCGATAACAAGAAAGAATATCTCAATCTAAACAAATCAAGCATTAAACTTAACTAAACTAGTCAATTATATCATTCAACTAAATAATTCACAAAGCAAGGAAATTCAAACAAAACAATAGGATTTCAATATGAAAATAACTCTAATACTTTAAATTCAATGAATAACAAAGCACATTCTAGAGCACGATCCACCCATTAGCCATGAACACGAAGGACATCCAAACATCAACTTAGTTAGGCAAACACTCTCAATGGGATAGGGAAAGGCTAGCTAACTCTAACTTATCTCTAAACTTAGAGTATTAAGATGACTAACAATGAACATTACTCTCATGAATACCCATATGTAAGCATCTAGAACACAAAGCATCATTATTCCATTTACACCCTTGCAAGCAACCACCAAGCTCTAAAAAAAAAGGTAAAACTCACATACCTAAATACAAATCCATAGTAATTAACATCTCTCAATATCAATCACCATACAAAATAGCATCTGTGTGATGGCCAAACACATAAAGACAACAAAGAAACACATATATGGGTAAACCCTTTGAGAAAGAAAGCCACAACCAAGTTTAAACACATAAATCACTACATGTTCATGGGTAATGGGTTTCACAAACCCTAGAGCATGAATATCTACTCACAATCCATCATTAACATACATAAACTAAAGATAAAAAGAGTAAATGAAAAGATATTACCCATAGAAGTAATAATAAGTAAGCAAGAACAAAAGATTTCTTTAAATAAATAAAGGGTACTTGATTGATTTAAGAAAATAAAGAGTTTTACAACCTAAATCTAAACTAATTTAAGTTAAATCTAATCAAAATAGATTTTTCTCTCTCTAAAATCCTCTAATATTCTCTCACATAGGGTTTAGAAATATTGTAAAATGAGCTAGGGTAGGTTTTGGGAGAGCTTAGAAACTTTTTAAATGAGGTGTTCAATCAGCTCCCACATGGGGCGTGTCTATTGCCAAATAAGGCATGTGGTCATGCTAAGAGGGCTAAGAAAAGACTAAAATGATTTAGCCTCAGGTTGACCATGTCATGACCTAGTGTCGATTATTAGGAATAACCATTATTCTTATCATGTCATTTGCACCATAAGTGTATGTAATGCATTGTATAATATTGATTGGTAGAATAATTTTTGGAGAGCATCAAGGTTTATGGAAGTTTGGGT